>JAZGTK010014529.1:0-13682 GCA_036877625.1 Ambastaia sidthimunki
CACACTGCAGAATAAACACTCATGTACTCACCACAGTATACACTGCAGAATAAAAACTCAGGGCTGCGTCTTTCGAGGGGAAAGACTTGCGCGCAGACGTCACTATGAGCGGGTTTCCTGTGCAGGCTTTGCGCTCAGTGATGTATTGTAGGTTGGAATGGCAACCCAGCGCTGTGTAGTTTGGTCTGCATGCGGACAGGAAGTGAGGCGTCTGGTTTCCTGTCACCACCTGCCCGGCGTTGGCGAAGATTGTGGTGGTGAACAGACCGAAGGTATAGACACCTGAGCGAGAGGACAGAGGTCAAAGAAAACACAAAACCACTATTGAAACACAGAATTGAAAGTAGTGATGGAGAAAAAATAAACTTCTAATAATTTGTGTTTATTTTTCTGAAACATTCTCTGTCAGTTCTTCAGGATGATTCTGTATCGTCTGTAGGTACCTAAGAAGCGTACGATGCGTCTGAACAGCGGGCTGAA
Organism: Ambastaia sidthimunki; assembly: GCA_036877625.1. Taxonomy (NCBI): domain Eukaryota; kingdom Metazoa; phylum Chordata; class Actinopteri; order Cypriniformes; family Botiidae; genus Ambastaia; species Ambastaia sidthimunki. Next base: position 481 of record JAZGTK010014529.1, read on the forward strand.
GTAACAGCAGTCTGCCGTCACTATAGTCTTCTCCTGCGTGACCTCTGACCTCATGAAAAACACCATCAGTTCACCCGCCAGAATCTGCACAGATAAACACTCATGAATCAAACGCTGTACCCCGCCAACACATCCTCCAGTCGTCATGGCAACAGCACAGGGAGTTTGTTCTGAAGCTGTTTCAGGAGAATCTGAATCATGAGCTGTTAATAATTCAGAACTGAATTCATCAACACAAGCAGCAGATTATTAACATCATTCATTCAGACTGAACAATGTGAGCAAAGTCAATAAAACAGAAGTTTAAACACACAATCATCTGCAGTGAGACTGAATTTACACTCAATAAACCAAAAGGGTTCAATCTGATTCACACCCTCTGAAAGCGAGACGTTGACTGGTGACCTGAATCAAGAAGATCACAAATCAATCATATATATTTTTATATTACATTATATTAAATCAGTTTAGACTCAAACATCAATTAACTCAATATCATGTTTTAAAACTGATATGTACTGTAAAAAGGTTTCTATCTTAAATCTCTAAAGTCTCTTTTGTTCTCCATCTGATCTCACTGCTGTCTCAGCTGCTCTTCAGTAACAGTCACAGGTGATCATGACCTGATGTGATTCTGAGTGAGTGTGTCACTCACTCTCAGACAGGAAGTGAATGTGTCTCAGACAGGAAGTGAATGTGTGCTGATGCACAAAAACACCAGGAGCTACATCTTCTTTCTCTCAATCCATTTATCAGAACATCAGTCAGATCATCAGATCTTCATCAGATCATCAGATCTTCATCAGATCATCAGATCTTCATCATCTGAGTCTCTCTGATCTCTTCATCTGTTTAATCTTTATGATTGTTACAAATACTGTGTCCTGTATTTTCCTTCTCATCTTGACTTCTGTGTGTGTTTGTACTATGACAACACATGCCAGTCGACACGCACACACAAATACACACACACACAAACACACACCACACACGTGCGCACAAACACACACACACACCACACACACACACCACACACGAACACAAACGTGCGCACACACACGCAAGAGAAGGAGGGAGGTCGATCCATGTGGTCTCACAATCTGTTGCCTTCAGGTTCATAACATGACAGTTAACACCAGTAAAACCATCAACACCCAATAACATCCATTCAGCTGTTCTCTTGTAGTTCAACTGTGCTCATTGTGTTACTGTGTTAGCAGCACAACACACATACTCATAAATTGTACAGTCTGTACGTTACCTTGGATACAAGCGTCTGTATGTGTAAACGTCTTAAGATTCTTTTAGAACAAACAAACAGGCACACACGTTGTTGACTTACAGTAAATATAGAGCGATCAAATGTTTTGGCAAATGTGAAACATCTGAGACACAGCCGAGAATCTCTTTCTGAAAAACAAACTGAAGAATTGTATTCTGAAATTCAGTCTCTCTGTTTCAGTTCATTGCTGTGATAAAAGAAACTTCTGGATCCCATCAAAACTTCATCATCAAGATTAAATCTGCTGCTTTCACACAGATGAGATCTCATCCAATCACGTCACATTTCAAAACCCTAAAAACATACAAACAATATTCTGCTTCAAATAAACCAACCTGTTCTAAACTCACATTTATCTTCATTATTATTCAGTTTCTGCACCGGCTCATTGTTTTTATGAAAATTAAGTATATTTCTCCCCAAACTCTCATTACTGTAATAGTATAATAAGTTTATAAGTTATAATCTGATGTATTTTTTACTGTATACCATTTTATAGTAATTTAGCAATTTTATTGTTTTAATAATGTAAAATCCCTTTTTTAACTACAAACATGCTTTAAAATATAATTTCTTTTTTGGCATTAAAGACGTGTTTGTGTGTCCAGATCTCGAGTGATGATTGACTCACAGCAGATCACACACATACACACACACACAGACAGCCGTGTGTCACAGCTACTCACCGTTACCGTAGGAACCGCCGTCACCAGAGAGTACACCAGCACCGGAGGGACCGCACTGCTCTCATCCGGCCCGGGGTACGGCTTGGAGAACGTCTTATCAAAGCAGAAGAAGCCCTGGATGTGCACGGGGAACGTGTCCGTGTACTCAAAGTAGTACGCCAGCAGAACCGTACCTGCCATTATCACCAGCTGAAAATACAACATGATCCACACTTTACAACCAGAGAGGAAGACGCTCACGACACGAGAAAGAGAGAGAGAGAGAGGGAGAGAGAGAGAGAGAGAGAGAGAGAGAGAGAGAGAGAGATAGAGAGAGAGAGAGATTTGAGGGTGGTAAATTTGAGGAGTTACATGTTGTTCTACAGCAGGAGAGAGAGAGATGAGAGAGAGAGACAGAGTGAAGCTGTGGGGAGTAACGGCATGAATCTGAGCCTCGCCAGACAACCTGTGTGTGTGTGTGTGTGTGTGACTGAACGTGTAGATGTGTGTGTGTGTGTGTGTGAGTGAATGTGTAGATGTGTGTGAATGGGTAGATGTGTGTGTGTGTAGATGTGTGTGTTTGTGTGTGAGTGAATGAATGTATGGATGTGTGTGTGTGTGAGTGAATGTGTAGATGTGTGTGTGTGTTTGTGTGTGAGTGAATGTGTGTGTGTATGTGTGGTTTTGGTTGAGATGTAGGGAGGGTTGAGATGTAGTGTGTGTGTGTGTGTGTGTGTATGTGTGGTTTTGGTTGAGATGTAGGGAGGGTTGAGATGTAGTGTGTGTGTGTGTGTGTGGTTTTGGTTGAGATGTAGGGAGGGTTGAGATGTAGTGTGTGTGTAACACTAGTAGCCGATCACACGTCTCCTCTGTGATTGGTTGGAAACACTGAAGCTAAATTTAAACACTGGAACAGACAGACTTCACTTGGCAGGAGTGTGTGAGGAGATACTGCAGTCCACAGTGTCAGAAACACAGCCAGCCTGTGTGTGTGTGTGTGCTCAGAGAGCAGTAATGTGTGTGTGTGCAATCAAAGAGCTGTAATGTGTGTGTGTGTGTGTGGGGGGGGTTCCATATGGCTACATGTTTATTCATAACAACACAGAATGTAACATGACTCCAGTTCTGAAGAGTTTATTCTGGGTTTATGAAAGGTCACATCAGTCTAAAACTGATCTTGAGTCATCAGGGGATGTTTTAAGTCTGTCAAAGTAAATTAAGAAAGTCATGTAGTGAGAAACATGATGAATGTTCTCTGTATATTAAATCACACAGCTGATCTTCTCACAGAACATCTCACATCTTCTCCAGCTCATGTTCAGTGTCTGTATCACAGTAAACATGCATCTGTATATATCCAGCATGAGTCAGTGTGTGTACAGCTGTCCTTTCATTCTGCTGAAAACAACAAACAAGACAAACGAACAGAGACTCGTGTCTGATTAACTGCAGCATCACAGCACAGCCGACAGCAGACACCACAGTACAAAACCTCAGAGAACACGAGCCTCAGATTAAACATGACAGAAAAATCATCCAGTCCATACACTCACATAGATGTGAACTTATCTATAAATGTATAATGCATGTATATACTATAATATAAGTTCTTCACAGCATACAAAACATACGTTCCTTATATCTATAGTATGTGAGAAATATTTATGTCTGTGAAATACAAACAAGTGTTTTATATATGAGTTTACATTTCTGTTCATATATCATATATGGAGAAGACGAGACTTCTTCAGGTTCTGTGAATCGGACAGACAGGGACAGACAAACAGACAGACAGATGAGCAGACAGAGAGACGGATGAATGGATGGACAGACAGAGACAGACAGACAGACGGATAAATGGACGGATGAACAGAGACAGACAGACGGATAGACAGACAGACAGATGAGCAGATAGAGAGACGGATGAACAGACAGAGACAGACAGACGGATCTGTGGCTACAGTCTAGAGTGTCAGTGTTTTAATGGTGTCAGTGAACTCTCAGAGCCCTGATGAAGAGCCTCATCTTCTTCTGTGATGAAGAGTTTTTTCAGAGGCGTCTGACACTGAAGGCTGCAGTTTGAGTGACGTCTCTCTTATATTCAGAGCTCATTAAGAGCTTTTATTCTGTCTGATGAGAAACAAACACTACCTGCTGTGTGATGATGATGATGATGATGATGATGGAGTTTGAGCTCCTCATCAGAGCTTCATCACTTCTGTTCTGGAGTGAAGGAGGTCAGGAACACTCAGAAGATGAGGAAGCGAGTGTGTGAGTGTGTGTGAACATGAAGTCTCAGACACTCTCACATTTCATCATATAATGACCTATAATGTCTCTATTACAATACAACCTGAACATACAGGACACTTGTTTGCAGTATTAAAAACTGAGCAAACAGCTTCTAGGAACTGAATGAAATAAAACTCAATTTCTAATTCTAATCTAATGAATTCAGGACAGAAAAGATTTCAAGATGAGTTTCACTTTCATGAACTCACTTCATCACTTTTAAACTGCCTTTCATTTTTTCACCCTCTCTGAACTTTCACTCCTCAAACTCTATTCTATTCTATTCTATTCTATTCTATTCTATTCTATTGTAATAAAACATAAAGGGTAGAGTCAGCGCTGCTGATGAAATATAAACTGAACGGCAGAAACATTCAGCTCAGCTGCGCCCTCTGCTGGCTCTCAGTACAACACAAACCCAACAGAAACACGTTAAACACACACACACACTGAATATACATGTATCTGTGAGAGTATGTGGGGATGTATTTACTGTAAGACTGTATAAAACTGTATAAAGACACGTGTGGGAGAGAAGCATCTATAAACCATAGAAACAGGAAAGACATCTAGCTGATTGGTATCCATAGTAACAGCAGTGAAGACAAGTGTCGTGATGTGTTTATGATGCACGAACACACTCACACACACACACACACACACATGGTGTTACTGTAGGTAACTCACCTCCACAAAGAGGAAACATGGTAGAATGGAGGTGCTGCTCTTCACGGCATGTTTGTCCTCCACTGCCATGATAGATCCTTCAGTTCTCTCCTCCTCTCACTCACTCACTCTTCTCACATGAAAGAGAGACAGAGATCAGATCAGACAGCACATCTGAATACAGAAACTCACTGTGTGTGAATGTCATTCAGTGAAGTGTGATGGACCATCTGATCAGATCAGGTATTGGACCTCCATTGAATACAGGATGAGCTCAGATCAGCTTTTACTCTGTTTAACACTCACAGAGCTCAGAATGTGTCAGTATGTCTTTAGATTTAAACTGTGGTGTGAGGGGGTCACGGGTTCCACTGATGTGCAGAAACAGGAAAGACATCACTGCCTCGATTCAGACGCAGTTTTACAGTTTAGAGACTGTCTGAGTGGAGCATTTCTGAAACACTGTCCTCGTTGCCAGGCAACACTGGAAGATTTTTTAAAATGTGAGTGTCTGTGTTGCTTTAATGACTGTGAAAAATAATGTAAAACATCCAGAAAAATGATGTCAGGTGTTCATTTCAACTGAATGTGACTGTAAATTTAACAAACATCAGAGTTGATCTTAAATTCATTTTAAACTTTTAGGAACTGTCCAAAAACAACAAACACTGGAAAAATATAGTAACACTTCATATTATTTATGTTACTGGCAAACGATTTATCACACACAGCTAACTGTAAATTAGCTGTAAATTAAATTAGCACAACAAACAGCTAATCTGTAAATTAAAGCTGTCATTAGAGAAACAGGTTCACAGAACTAAACCATCAGTGGAGAGATGACAGAAACTCAGACTAACCAGCTGAACTCTGACCCTCGATCTGGATTTGCATGAAGCTCAGGAGAAGATCTGGATTAAATGAAACATTTATGGACAGAGTCTGAAGTGCAGCAGAAATGTCTGAAACACGTCACTGTCCACACGCCTGTCGACCAATCACACACCAGGAAAATCACAAACTACACTCTGATTGGTTTCCACTAGAGCTGCACAATTGATCACAATAATTGAAATATCACTAACGTGTATCAGAAGTTGTGATGTGTGTCTTTCTTCTAAAACATGAATGTTAATTATAACATTTCTGGTTTTCAAATATATTTAAATAAAATTTAAATCAATTTTACAAATTGAAAGCATTATGGTATCACATCATTTATAAAGTTAACGCACATCACATTTTTCTTCAATATCATGCAGCCCTAGTTTCCATCACCTCACCCACAGCACACACAAGTTTTACCAGTTTACCAGGAACTAAAGCTGAGTTTACAAGGTACCAGGATGACATGATGAGCACTTCTGAGGGTGGATCTTAGTCAGAACTGAACAACTGCTGAGTGGACCAAACATGCTGTCAATAAACCAAAAACCAAGCAGCCAAAACAAACAAAACACGGATGCAGGATCTCAAGATGAAGCAAACAGACAGTCTCAGCTGTTACATCACATTCAGCACAAAATAACTGTTATTAAGGGACGTGAAGTCAACCAGGAAAGATTACAAACTAGTCTCTACAAGGCCTTTGTCTTTCTGACTAGTCTAATACTGAACCTTAACTAACACTATCTTAACTAACACAAACTGACTTCACCCAAACAAAATATAAGACAAAGATAATGCGTGTGTGTGTGTTAAGTCTCTCTCTCTCTGTATGTGTGTGTATGTCTCTCTCTCTCTGTATGTGTGTGTTAAGTCTCTCTCTCTCTGTGTGTATGTGTGTTAAGTCTCTCTCTGTGTGTATGTGTATCAGGTCTGCTGTCTGATCGTCTCTGGGTTTGAATTCAAACACATGTACTGCTCGTTTGTAATGGCTGCGCGCATCAGACAGTCATTGAGACTGAATCAGTGCAGAGGAGCGGAAGCTGCACCTGATCTCCAGCAGCATCCATCAGTCATCAGTGCATCATCTCGACTCACCCGCAGACTGCTGCAGCGTTCACCGGACGTGCGGGAAAACACGCAGCTCACTTCGCACCCGCCGCTTGGTCCATGTCGCGCGGATACAGATTTCCTATTTCTTCCCTCTCCTGCTCTTCGTTTTCCTTCCTGTTTTCCAGGCACACGGGATTTTTATCCTCCCGCACGCGTGAACTGGTGCAGATGCGCGCGCTCTGTGCGCAAAACCCACCGCGCGCGCGCGCGCACTCGCACCGGCGACTCCCTCTGTAACGAGGCGCGAGAGCTGAACTCGCGTGACTGCAGGAGACTCAGTCTCTCTCTCTCTCTCTCTCTCTCTCTCGCTCTCTGTCAGGATTCAGGTGGGAGCTGCAGGGAATAATGTGGGTTAATGACATATTGCGGTAAACTGGGTCAGTTTTGCAGCAGCATCAGTTGATTTAGTGTAACGCACTGTAAGATTATAATACCTGACATCTACTGACTTTCATTCATCTCTCATCTCAGGTACAGCACAGACCTGAGACACACGCCATCTGGACATGAGCCGTTTTCACCTGGAACGCCATAGCAACTCCTTGGCAACCATCTAGCAACGCCCCTGTAGTGGGTTATCATGGAAACAATCACTACTGTAAATGTCACATTAAAATGAAGGTTAATGTTTGGTGACAGTGTTTCAGATGAAATGCTTTGATCACTCAGGCAACAGAAACATGTGAAACTACAGGAGCATGTTTGTCATGAGTGATTTATGTGCATGATGTCAGTTCACTGCGTGCATATGTGACTTAACCTCTAACCCCACAGTGAGCGTGTGTGTGTGCGTCTGTGTTTAACGCTCTGTCAGGCTGCAGTCTCTTGAGTCTCTTGAGTCTTGTGTTCAGTCAGTAAAAGCTTCTCACTCTTCATCAGTGTAATAAGAGAAAATCAATAAACATCTGAATGGCTTTATATTCTCCATTACATATGATGCAGCTGTTAGCTTGTAGTTTAAGACATGCTGCAAAAATCATGTTTTGAATTGTTACATTTCATCATGTTTTATTTGTTGTGTCTGAGGGGGAAAAACACACAACTGTCATCTGCATAAATATAACAAACAACACGATGAATTCTGACTGTTTCTATTTTACTCTGTTCTTACCGCACAAACATTATAGCTGAAGTTCAGATGATATTAATAATAATATAATATTTACCGGCTCATATGACAAACTGCTTGAGCTGTCTCTCATCTCAACCGTCTGCAGTTTAAACTCCTAAACCACAAACCCTGAACAAAACATCAAAACAAATCAAGAAACACTCAGAATATGTTTTGAGAGAGTTCATGTGTACATACACTGAACATCTGAGTGTTTGTTTCTCATGCTGCAGAAGATCTTTCAGAAGATGCTCTCATCTCTTGGTTCCTGAGACCATGAGGAAACGGCTGCATGTTATTTTTCACACAACACAGCCGACGTGAAGCAGAGCGACATGCAATAAACAGCCTCATTAAAATTCATGAGAAGAAAAGAGGTCACAGCCAGCAGACAGTCTGAGTGGACAGCTTGTGTTTTCATTTGGTACAGCAAAGCGGTGCAAGAATTTCCAAGAAGTGCAAAAGTGTTTCCCTGCGGGAGAAACTGCATTTCTGTGCTGCAGTTTTTTATAGCTTCACACAGTATTGCAACTGAAGAAAAGTGGGTCATTTTGTTCTCATTTGGGTCACATTCAACAGATAATAGAGAATCAAAAACCTAATAAAACTCATTTCTACGGACAGAGAAGTGTTGCCGGGGTCCAGTAATGTTCAAAAGCTCTCATCATCTGATGGATCCATAGAGATGATCAAATGATTTCAACAACACATTTCATTAATCACATTAATCACAACAGCAAAACTAAAATAAAACTCAAATCTCTTCCAAAAAAATCACTGGAGGCTGAAAGCACATTGCTCTAGTACAGCTCAGATAACATAACTGATCTCTCAAGTTGAGTGTTTCAGTAGCAAATCTGTCATGTTGTTGAGATTGAGACATTAAACCCAAAATGTCACTCTGGGGTCTTTAGGACTAAAGGGCTGGAGCTCAAATCTCAGTTTCATGCTTGTTTACCCATCACATGCATGTTGACATGAACACAGGTGTCAGAGTGAATCATCTGGCTCAGGGTTGGATCTTCTCATCTGCTGAACTGAGAGCTCTGACACTGTTCTCACACTGGCTGTCAATCACTAGCTGTCTCTTTAGTCTTATTAAAATGCCATGAGCAGCCCTGCCTCTGAAATGAGAGGATAAAGTCACATGGGTGAAGAAATTAAAGGAACCAATCACCAACTAGCTACATTTGTGTTACTGTAAGTTACAGTTACAGTGTTTATCGTGCAGTGATGTGAGACCTGCACAACATCATGATACAGTTTGTTGTGAAAGAGCTGCTGGGTTTTCAGAGACTTTTCAAAGGAAACTGCTGCAGGTCAGTAGAGACACTGAGTAATTTACTGATAAGACAGACAGAACTCTCTGCTTCTTTAAGAGCTAAATATTCCCAACAAATTCCACCTCACTTTATTATTCAAAACAAGCACACACACACACGATTGAGTTTGATGAGTGTGTATGTGAGCGTGAAGTGAATTAAGTGTGGGACACAGTTCTGTCTGTGAGTCTGAGTGCTCTCACCAGCGACTGACACACTATAAAATCTTACTGATCACTGATGGGCTAAACTGAGAATCTTTCAGTGTTACAGAAATCAAACAGCTGATGAAGAACTGGACGCTCTGTAAAGTGTAACATTGGTGAATAAATGTGAAGACACTTCTCTCTCTCTCTCTCTGCTTTATATTCTCTCAGCTCTCCTGCGACTCCTCAGACACATTCAATGTCCAATGAAAACGCTCAGATTGTGTCGGTGATTGTTCCAGCAGCTCTGTGGAGTCGTCATGGCAACAGCTGTGTGTAACACTGAAGGGGACGACAGGAGAACACTGTGAATCTGAAACGCTCTTCACAACAAACAGTGACATCACAGCTCAACCTCAACAGCTCTGAAACGAGACTCTCAGCTTTCTCTGAATGTTGACTGCACTGTAATATAACATCAGTTATCAACTGTAGCAGACGGAACAGAAAAAAATATGATTCACAAAGACTTATTTACATTATGATTCATATTTTTAATTGTTTTTATTATGTCTACAAATTCATGTATTTTGGAACATTATTTCATCCATTGAAGGTTAACAGCAGATAATCTGAGCTCGTGTAACATCTCTACTGCCCCCTACAGAACACAACTGCTTATTAACAACATGTTTTCAAGCATGTGAGATTTACAATCAACACACAGAAATCCCCACAGAAACAAATTCTAATAAAAAACAGAGAAAATGTTTCTGTCTTTTCCCACAGAAGAAAGTTTATTCACGGCCAGGAAAGAGTTCCCACACCCAGAATCAAAGCAGAGAAGTTTCCTCAATCTTCATAAACTATTAATATCACCACATTATGTAAAAACACCTTTCATTTACACACATTCTTAGCACCTAAAAATACACATAAAGAATACAATAAAAACCAAACAATCAGTTTAACTAAATAAAAATTTTTCGTACTAAATGAATCTGAATGTGAGTGAAAACCTCTTCAGAAGTTTCACACCTGCTGTCTACTCAGGAGTCAAATCTCTTCTGATTCCTATTGATTATTTGAACTCCTGTTCATTCAGGAGTTTGTGACATCACCAGATCTCAAACCGAGGGTCTCTGTGGAAAATCTCACTGTCTGTAATTCTGTTGTTGACGAGCCTACAGAAAAACAAACGTTTATATTAGCTACAACCAAAACACACAGTTACCAGGATCTGATGATGTAGAGAGAACACACAGAGCAAATGTTTTATATAAATATTATATTTTTATATAATAACTATTCTAAAATGTGTCTGAGTTACAGAATAAGCGCAAACACTTCACAGTTCAAACTGTTGACACACACACACACACACACTCACCTCACTGTCTTTATGTTACTGCTGTGAGAGATGATGCTGTAGATTCTCTGAGCTCCAGCGTCAGTGATGCTGTTGCCACTCAAACTGCAGAACAGACACAAACATCAGAGGAAATATTACAGGATTCTTCAGTCACATTATTTCTCTTGCTGTCACTCACTCAATGTTTTGAGCTTTGTGGAGGTTTGGCAGCAACAGATTCAGACTCTGATCCGTCAGACCACACTGACTGAGATCCAGTTCTGTCAGACCATCAGAATGATCCAGAACCAGCGTCAGTCCCTCACAGACCTGCAGCTCCAGCTGAGTCTGACTGAGGTCCACATCTTCACCCAGAGCCTGAGAAAGACCCTCGGCTGTCCCAGGAGCAACACGAGACAGAAACTGAAGCAGCGTGCATTTCTCACAGCTGAAAGACAAGCGTTTACAACATTAATATATGTTTAGATGTGTATCTGTGTATGAATTGCAGCTGTTCTTTCTTCCTCACTTAAGTTTCACAGCGTGTAAAGCTGAGAAGAGTTCATCTACTCCAGCTGTGTTCATCTCACAGTCCTGCAGAATCAGCCGTGTGCTGGTGTGTGTATCTGTGTAAGCTCTCTGGATGACTGCAGACAGCACACAGCAGTCTTCAGCAGTCAGCTGTAGAGTCTGTGTGAGGGTGTCTTCTGTCAGGCCAAGTGCAGAAGTGCAGGAGAAGTCCAGCCTGTGCTGCAGAGCCGAGAGCAGAACGTCTGGTGTCGCCCCCTGCTGGAGTTCAGAGGCTCTGCAGCAGTGAAGCATTCTCAGTAACAGCAGCCTGTCAACACTGAACAAACAACTCAATCACAACTGTTGCTCACGTCCACGTCACATTTATGTTGTTTATTAATAGATTAATATAGTATAATGTTGACATATATTATTAGAGAGAGAGAGACCTAAGGTGTGAGACATGAGTGAAGAGAGACAGAATGCTCTCTAGCTCCCCCTCTGGTATGGATGTCCACAGCATGTTGAGTTTAACTGCAGTGCAGTGTTGCAGTATAAAGCGCAGGGCTGCGCAGTGGACAGAGTCCAGCGCTCTGCTCTGAAGACTGATGCAGTTCTGCACTGAACTCAACAGACTGAGCACAAACCCTGAAGATCTGGACTCATAGATCTCTCTGATTAAAGACAATGTGTCGGTAGAGCTTATCCTGTACAAACACAAATCAGTTACAAATTACTGTAAATACATTCAGCATTTATATATTAGGAGTAAATGAAGGTTAATTTTAAGCTTTTTTATCGCGTCAAAAGAATTAGCTTGTTGTTACCACTGAAAGTGAATCTTGTTTAGAAACGGCAGAATTTCTCTGGTGTTGAGTGGCGTGTTTTTCTCTTTAAGATTCACAGTGATTAATGGAATTTCGTGCTGCAGGAAATAGTGAGAGTTTTCCCAGCTGAAGGAACAGGAAGTCAAATCTCCGCCCACTTTCTGCAGGAAGCTCAGAGTCACTTCCTCTTCCTGAGCGTCATACACACATTCAGACAGCGTCTGAAGAGTCTCTTTGGACAGTCTAAACACACACACAGAGCTTTTATTTTGTCATGATAAATACAGAATGACTGAACATTTTTAAATCAATTTCAAAACCTGTTGACCTGAACAAATAAAACCAATATTCTATTTCTATACTGGAAATACTTAATAAACATCATAAATCTCAAGCCTTCATTACTAGCTCTAAAATTACATTTTGGAATTAGCTACAGAGACCCACAAGAGCATTTTATAAACACTCTTCTGTCAAAACAAGGACATTTTCTGTACAACCTTCCTGAAATAAATCATCTGAACAATCTTTTGTGGTGTGATAATTATGATAGAATAACTGACAACAGGCCTCTGAATTACTCCTCACATATTATTATTATTATTTTACTGTAATATATATAGATCATGACGTGTCATGTGATCAGACCTGAGAGTCACTGGGCTCTGCTGACACAGCAGGACAGTTAGAGAGAGAGACGGCATCCTGACTTCAGTCAAGTTCAAACACTGGACAGTCCAGAGTCTCAGAAGAACAGATAAACAGCTCAGAACCCTGGACAGCTCTCTGTCTGACCTCTGTTCATCATTCAGGTCAAGTGAGAGTTCATTTACAGTGACAGGAGCTCGAACCCTCGCAGACCTCAATGACCGCACTATTCTCATCACCATATAACCACTCAGCCTGAAACAAATCAACACAAACAGTAAAATCAAGTACAGCAAACATCTGAAACAGTCTGTTTATCAGCATTCTGTCCATTACCTGAGTGAGTGTAAGTTTGTGATGCGTCTGAAGAGAAGTCTTGTTCCT
>JAZGTK010014530.1:0-13681 GCA_036877625.1 Ambastaia sidthimunki
GTGTTCCTCGTTTAGAACAACTGCCTCTTATGGAAGTATCTGATACAGTGCTATTAGACCAATGAATGAGGAAACAAACTGTTCTGCTGCATAAGGAATTCTGCATTATGTATTTGAATTCAGTTATTATAAGGTTAAAAAAACAAATGTCAATTCCTTTTTAGTGGCAATTATATTGTGCAAAGACAGATTCATAAAGGAAACCAGTGAAACCAGTCTTTGGGGCTATAGTGGTAATAATAGCAACTGATTTTTGCATCTGTGTTGCAGTGGGAGCAGGTTGGCAGTAAGTCATGTCTAAAGCAAACTTTGAGATCACATCTAATAGAGGAATTCTCCTAACATCCTGTCACACCTTTGTCAATCCCTCTGACTTAAACCCCATACACAAAAAAGACAGACAAATATATAAAACAGAGAATCACATACAACACATAAAACATATAACTTAAAATGGGGTTGACAATCAGCACAAAACTCATGTCATGTTTTTAACACATTTGCCCTTCACTTCTCTTGATCTGATCTGTATAAAACGTAAAACACATTGAGGAACCACAGAACATACAGTATCGTTTAAACATAACTTTACTGAATTAACTGAAAGGCTAAACTGCCTTTAGTAAATTAATTTACAATGTTATACCCATCCTCTTTTTAAATAAATAATGGGCAGACCTATTTTTGATTGGCTTGAGTAATTGAGTAATTGCTTGACTGATTCACATAAAATACATGACATGATCAGATCTAACTTCAACTAAACTGTGCAGTGACACTGGATATAAATAGTGCAGAATGCTGTTTTTATTGTTTTAATTGCTTCCAGCTGACCATTATCATGTATTTGACGCTCTCTAGTGGTCAAATGTGATGTTACAATCAATATATGTAGTTGGGTCCTTCTGCTGGTTATTTTTAAAGTATAAGCTTAAAAACATTAGGCTGCAGTACAGTGCCTTAATGATCAATCAGAGCAATTTAGATTCCTAAGTGTTATCTATGTTACACACTCTGAGACATTAAAAAACAGTATGTACATCTGAAGTCATACCTGTAAGCATGTTTTAGCTAAGACCTTTGGGTTATATGCTTCCTGTACATCAACAGTGTACACAATGGATAGTCTACTTCTGTAAATTCACTTATCAGGCCTTGCTATATAAAAGCAACAGGCTTGACCTCAGCATCTAAAAAAATAGCTGAGGCAAGGGCTGGTTTCCAAAAGCACTCACCCCTTCATCTCTCTTGTTTGGGAAATAGGTAACATGACTGTAGATAAGTCATTTAAGTTCCTGAGGGGTTCCTTTACAGCTCCTTCAGACAGAATGAGTAAATTGCCAAACTACACAAGAAGGGCCCAATAGCTCTTCTTTTGTGTCTTTGCTAATACTACAAATGTATCACCATTATCCTCCATTTATCTGGGAATGGGTTGCAGAGGCAACAGGGATGCCCACACATCCTTTTCCATGGCTTTCCCTGGCATTTCCAGCTTTTCTTGGGGAATTCCAAGGTGTTCTGAGGACAACTGTGAGATATAATGCCTCCAGTGCATCCTGGGTCTGCCCCTGGAACTCTTTCCGTCTTGGACATGTCTACTGGGAGGCATCCAGGAGGCATCCTAACCAGATGCCCAGACCACCTCAGCTGGCCCCTTTCCATGCAGAGGAACAGCGGCTGTACTCAGAGTTCCTCCCGAATGCCCAAGCTTTGTCTGATGTATTCGTGATCTTGTTCTTATGGTCATTACCCGCAGTTCATGACCATAGGTTTAGGTTGGAACATAGATGGACTGGTAAATTGGATCTCTTTGGTTCTGCTCCATTTTTACCACGATGATGTAGTAAACAACCTCATTACTGTTGCACCAATCTGCTTTTCAGTCTCATTGTTCACCATTCTTCACCCTTCACAATATCCTGAGATACTTACTCTTACACTTGGGACAGCAACTCACTCCCTGCTCAAAAGGATCAATCCACTTTTTTCTGGCCAAGAACCATGGCTTCAGATTTGAAGGTGCTGACCCTGATCCCTGATACTTTGTACTTGGTTGCAAACCATCCCAGCAGATGCTGCAGATTACAGCTTGATGTGGCCATCAAGGCACATTATCCGCAAATAGCATTATCCCTCGGCTACGCCTTGAAATTTTGTCTATAAATATAATAAACAGAATTAGTGACAAGGGGCAGTCCTGGCAGAATCCAACATTCACAGGGAACATGCTTAATTTACTACCAAAAATGCGGACACAGCTTTCGCACCAAATGTACAAGGACTGGCCCATGTGTACAAACGAGTACCCTATACTAGTACCCTGAGTACTAGTACCCTATACTGCCATAGTGCCCCTCACATTTCACCCTGAGGAACACAATCAAATGCCTTTTCCAGCAAACTCCCATGACCCCTCAAGGATTCTTGCCAAGGTATTAAACTGGTCCACCATTCAACATCTGGGATGAAATCCACAATACGACAATTGGGCGGATTCCCCTTTCCTGCCTAAAGCATGGGCTTTCCTAGGCAGGCTGAGAAGAGTGATCCCTTAATTTGGAACACACCCTCTGGTCCCCTGTATTTTTAAATAGTGACCATCACACCTGTTTGCCAATCACTATGCATGAACCTTCTCCTGGACCTTTATTGATACAAACAAAAAAAATCAAAAATACATTTAAAAATAACTCCTGATATTTACTTAATTCATGTAATTTTACCCATGTAAAAATATGTAATTTGAAATGTATTATTTTTTAAGGGTTTAAAAAAATTTACAGTGTAATAAATGTTTTGAATGTAACTACTTTATTTTAAAGACTAAAGATTTAAATTAATCTGTTAGTAGAGATTGTGTGTAGTTGATTGACAAAGAAAATGGAACAGTAAACTACCTGAGGCTACAAAGATAATCAGGTGCAACAAAGTTTTGGTAGTCTGAAGACAGCACTATGGAGAAAGGAGACTAGAGCTACAGAGTTTAGAGAACATGTCTAGCAAATCTCTTATGCCAAATTTTGAAAACAACAACAACAACAGAAGTATTTGTGTTCGAAGGTAGTGGTGTGTTGTCAGAACTTAACAAACAAACAAATAAATAATAAAAGAATAAAATAAATAGAAATCACTGGAAAACACTTGTTTCACTTGAAACAGAAACTAAACGAAATGCAATGGCTGATTTATTTCCAAACAATACACGTTTAATAAATTACTTTGGCACACCAAACACCACAAACAGATAGAGCAGAAGATACCTAAGAGATTGTTTGATGCAGTTATACACACACAGGTTTACAATTACTCAGGTATCTAGTAGCACACTACATAGCACAAGCAAACACTTTATTCATGTGCATTGTAAACAAGTACCTTGTAAACAAGTACCTAAACAAGTTCTTTTCACTCCTGACATAGAATCATTTATTAAGTATGATCCAGCATTAGTCCAAAGTATGTTTATATAAAGTATAAAGGTTTATACCCAATGGTCAGCATATATGTAACCATATATGTTACTTTTTTGGATACAATAACAACAAACCTTCTTGGACAAAACAGAGGACTAAATCTAAAGGACTGCCCACAGCAGCAAGGATTGACTCCACACATTCAGCAGACAATTGTGCCCGCATCATAGTATAGTCCTAAATTACCTGGAGAAAGCATGCTCTTCTTGGGGTTGAGTTTCAGCCCTAAGCACCTCATATGAGCTAACATGACATCTCAATGCCGTATAGCTAATTCTTGAGAACTGTCCATCACTAGCCAGGCGTCTGTTTTATTTAGAACTCCTTGGCGTGTCAATGAAACCAGACCTGCATTCACGCACTTCGTGAAGGTGTAAGTTAATAGAGCTAGGCCGAAAGGAAGTGCTTAAAACTGGTAAGCTTCGCCCCCAAGAGCGAAACTTAGAAACTTCCTGTGTTCTGGCACTATATTGATGTATATTAATGTGTCCTTTGGATCTATTGTGACAAACCAGTCCTCGGGGCTGAATATGACACACAATCTGCTTGATTGTGTCAACATCTTTGAACATTTTTGAACATCTTGAATCTGTATCTCCTCAGAAACCAAATCAAGTGACTCAAATCCAGAATTGGATGCAACCCCCGTCCTTCTTGGGAACTATAAAATATCAGCTGTAAAAACCTAGATATCTCATGTGAGAAAGAGGATGCGTTCTATAGCCCCTTTCACCAAGAGAGTCTTGAGTTCTTTGGCCAATGCTAGGTGCTGCTCTCCTAGTACTACAGTCTGCAAGATGCTATTAAAGGGTGGAAGATGGGATGCAAACTGAATTCTGTACCCTCTCTCTACTGTACTGAACAGGCATTGGGATAAACTGGGCAGAAGTTTCCATGCTGCCAGAAAATCCAAGACAGGTAATATCCTCTCTACCTGCCCAGTGCCCTGCCCAGACTGGCAAGAAGTATCTGGATATAAACAAAAGAAAATGGGATGGATAAACCACTGGGTGCTTCTGCCCTCTAAAAAATCTGAGGTGAAAGCAGAAACGCCCTCTACAGTGGTGGTCTGCAGTGGTGCTACAGTGGTGGTCTGGCATGAAGTGTTGACATGCATAGAAAGCCTATATCGTGGGGCTGGCCCCCAGTATGCTGTTGTTATCAGGTGTTTTTCTTCTTCTCAGCATTAGGCTTCCTCTTGGGCTACACAAGTGTGGCCTCCACTCTGCTTCAGCAGAAGCAGAACACAACCTGCGAGGTGCTGGCTGGCTCTGCATTACATCTGCATTAAAGTCCTCAGTGGAAGTGATTCACACTAAGGGCAGTCAGATCTCTCAAGAAGCTGATGACATATTTTGCAAGGTGACCTTGACCTGCTACACAGGTTCAGACTCGGGCGGACCTAAAGTGGGTTCCCCATAGCGTCAACAAACCTTTGTTCCCTCAGAAGGGAACTACTATAGTCTATGCAGTTAAGGCTAATAAAAAAACTAAATTAAAAAACGCAACTATTAAAAGTTGCGTTTACATTACAAAATTCTATTACTATTGCTAATACTACATGCTAATACATCTTTAATATTGGGAGAATATTTGGAGAAGTTTAACATACTGATATTTCTCCTGTTAGCTCTCTCTTAAGTGTGATTGAAAGAGATTCTGGGCAGGTGAGAAAATTATTTTATCTTATTTACTGAATACATTCTTCAACATTATTGCCATAAACTCTGATCGCAAAAAAGATGCCGCATAATGCCATAGAAAAAAACATTTTTGGCTATATAGTTCCACAAAGGACCTTTAACATTTATAGAACTTTCTGTTTCACAAAATGTTCTTTGTAGTGAATAAAGATTCGTTAGACAATAAAAAGGTAAGAAAGAAATGGTTCTTTTAGGAACTTTTGACAGAATGTTTTTTTGGGGAACCAAAAATGGTTGTTCTATATCATCCCTGTGAAAAACCTTTATTCTGTTATCAGTACACTGTTTTAGAGTGTATAGATGTTTGTGTTTTTGTTTCCTCACCAAAAATCATGTCATTTTCTTTAGTGTAATATTGACGTGTGTGTTTAAATTTACACGTGTAAAATACACAAGAACCAGCTCCACTAAACACTAAACAACCTTTTTAACATAGCTATCAACCTGCTCCCATCCCCCATAGCCACCCCACCATTTGAAATTTATGTACACATAAACACTTAATTCAGACAAAGTTCCCCAAATTGATACTGACCCTACATGTATTGAATGATGACGGTATCTGTATCTAACAATTGAGGGCATTAATCATGGCCAATTACTTTTATGCAGAAAAGAGTGTAATATTTTAACTTCTTTTGGGTCACATTGTATATTACATTTGCCCAAAGTGTATTTTATTATAGAGTTTGTGTTCAACCCATGTAAATACAGTCAATACAGTTTGTTTTTTTGTTTTATAGTTCTGTACACTCTTGGGGCAGTCGTGGCCTAATGGTTAGAGAGTTGGATTTGTTAACCAAAGGTTGCAGGTTTGATTACCACAGCTGGTTGGAAACGACTGAGTTGCCCTTGAGCAAGGCACCTTTCGCTCAGTTACTTCCCGGGTGTGGAACTGCTCCACTGTGTGTGTGTTCATAAACTGCATTGTGTGTGTTTATAAACTGCAGTGTGTGTGTTCACTACTCAATAGATCGGTTAAATGCAGAGGTCACATTTCAAGTATGGGTTACCATACATTGACAAATACGTCACTTTTACTCCTGGTTAAGCTACACCATTTTAAAAAGCACTTCTGAAACCCTGTTTTACTGGCTTTTTTTTACCATATGGCAAATTAATATGATTCCTATTTGATTCTGATTTATGAGTTTGTCAATGGGAGAAAACAAAATAAATAAACAAATAAAAAAAAAATGTATTTGTTCACAAAACAATAAAATTTAAAAAAAAAATGTTTTACAAAAATAAAAAAAGGAAATTTCGACCACAATAGGGGTTGTCCATTTATTCAGAGCTTTACATAACCATTTTGAAAAGCAACTTGTATACACACAGCTTTTCCATTTTCATATTCATTTAAATGTTTGCCATTTTAAGTCCTTAATCCCTGTGAGTGTGCAGTGAGGGATAAACTGGAAACATGATGGTTGTCAATGTCATGGTTAAAGGGAATAACACCTAATTTCATCTCCATATTAATAAGAGTTGGTTACAGCAATAAATAATTACTTTAGTGTCGCCTCAGGTGTTCATAAAAGCAAAGCAAGTTCCTTGTTCATGTTTCTCTTTACCTGTAAATTGAGATGCTTCTGAATTAAACAGTTACCCAATTAATTAAATCCCACAAATGATTACATTGTGTCTGGATAGATAACTGTCCACCTTTAATGAATTTATTCTAGTTTTGCATGCGCCATATTTGAAACTGAGAACACAATGTGCAATCACAGATTTCTTTTCCGTCTTTTGGAGTCTTGAAGCAGATGGCAGTAGTTATGTTTATCAAACACAGTATGGGCCAGTGTATGAGTAGGGATGTTGTGACATTCATGAGTTCTAACTTACAAATCCGCCACCTGAGCCATGACGCACAGAACTCACCTCATGTTTATACACATTGACTGAGCCAACTCAGAGCACTAAAAAAAAATCCATCAAATATTTAGACTGAGGTGGATTTGTTTCAGTGAATTAGCTGCCAAAAGAATTAATGCATTTTACTGTTTTCCACGTTCAGGCAAAGCTCTGAAAGCCTTTTTTGGTTGTTTTTGGTCTGTATAATTTGGCAAATAAGGATAAACATTTATAATCAAATTAAAACCCTCTTTATTTTAATGCTTTAGTGTTTCCTTCCGTTACAACAATTACCTAAGTTCGACTCAGGTCTAACAACTACAAAATTGAATAATTTTAGTTAAGAAGTGCTTATTTAAAAGCAACACTACACAGGGAGAAAACATTAAAAATGTGTTTTGCGTATCAAAATATTAAAACGCTTTGCAAATGTTCTACTTCTCAATTTAACCACCAGAGGACGGTATTGCACAGCAAGTCACTTAAACTGTTATAACGTTTATATTGCAAAACAGTTTTTGAAAAGACCTGAGATTTAATAACTTAATGGTACCCATATTTGAACAACTTTTTACAATTTCATAACTTTAAATTTCATAGCTTACCAAACAAATGTCATATATTTGCTCATTTAGAGAAAGCAATTCATGTAGCAGTGTTTCTGTAGCTCAACTGGTAGAGCAGCGCAAAGGTTGTGGGTTCGATCCAAAGGAACTGATAAAAAAAATGTATACCCTGAATTCACTGTAAGTCGCTTTGGATAAAAGCGATCTGCCAAATGAATTAATGTAATGTAAATGTAACACAGGAGAAAGTGAGAAATCCAAAAGAACTGTGAGACATCCAAGGGGTTCACCGCTGCACCCAAATGATGTCCGCTCTCACACGAGCCATATGGCACACGCACAGACTCGCCCCCAATGGCAGCTCGGTATGGTGCTCGCTGGCTTACATCTTGCAGGCCACATAATTAATTTGCCCTGGCGTCTGCCATTTATTTCCCAACCTACATTTTGTTAATTGAACAGAGGAGGTTAAAATCAAATTAAGTCTCCGGCTATGCAAGAGCCCACTAATTGTATGGAATTTGCAAGAAAGGCTATGGTTCTGCTGGCTTCAGGGACAATTAAGTCATGAGTGATCTTTGCTGGGTGCTTGAGGGATGCCATCGTCATTAAATAAGGGAAAGTGTCATACATGTGCTTTGTGTGCAGATAAAGCTCCAACACTCACAGATGTTCATAGACATTATTAATACACTAATGAATGAAGGGATTATAGTGCTAATGATGTCAAAGGTGTTAATGCCACAGTGGACAAATTGGAGGTCAGCTGCTCCTGCAGAAATAACAGCACAGAAAGTCTTCTAGTCTGTTACTGAGCTGAAG
This sequence comes from Ambastaia sidthimunki, assembly GCA_036877625.1. Classification (NCBI taxonomy): domain Eukaryota; kingdom Metazoa; phylum Chordata; class Actinopteri; order Cypriniformes; family Botiidae; genus Ambastaia; species Ambastaia sidthimunki. Next base: position 8,425 of record JAZGTK010014530.1, read on the forward strand.
GTTGTTCTGTGTCTTAGACATCTCTTCTCATCTGCTTCATTTCAATATATGTATATATATGTATTTATGTAAATGTTCAAACAATTACTAGTTGACCTACATATTTTGGTCACAATAATGAAAGGCAATTATTTTTTACATGCAATTTATTTACACAAAGAATATCCAGAAGTAAATTCTATAGCTCATTTTTTCCTAAATCAAATCAGCAGTTGTACCACTGAATGACTGTTGAGCTTTGTAACTTTCTTTTTCTATTTCTATAACTTTCTGATTCCATTAGTATTTTGTTTCTTAGAGCAAAACAAAGAGTTGAGTGACAATACCATATCATCTGGAATATCTTTCATGCAATTGTTGAATTATTTCTCTTTAAAGGATAATGTTTGATAATGTTCATTTCCTTTAAATGATTTTGAAGTCTTTCAGGGTGTAACAGTCACACAGATATCTTTAGTAATATCTTACAGAAATGATGTAACTAATTTAACATTTGAAACACTTTTGAACATTTTGTCATAGCAAATAGCAGATTGGCAATCAGTGGGAGGGAGAAAAAAGAAAAATTCCTTCATATCGGACTCATATAATTTCTCTGAATGTTTTATGTGAATCACAAAGAATGTTTGTTTAAGCACTTTGGCAATGGCAACTGAGAACTCACACATTGAGAGTGCTCTCACCGCCCATCTGTTGTTTTTTTCATTTGTTGTCTTTTTGATTATAGGGTGGAGAGAGGAGGGGGGCACTGTATCTATCTAATAACAAATGCATAACTCAGTCTTATTGCTTCTGTAGTTACCAAACTAACGATTAACAATAATTTAAACAATCCCAAAAATGTCACAAATACAAAAATGATGATGAATAAGACGTATCAGAACAGAAATTAGGTCCTTGCAAACCAAGGTGATTTAAATAAATATAGAAAACAAGAATAAAGAAGTATGCAAGAATGGAAGCAGTGCACATTGTGCTTTAATGGTAGGGGACAATGACCAAGAAAGGACAGTACACTGGACCTTCACACTTACCAATTGAAAGCAGAACATATGCATAATGCTTCACTCTAATTCAGCTATTTTAAAATTCATTCCACAATTATTAATTTAGCAGATGCTTTGTGGCTTGTTGTTGGGTTGGGGGGTTGGGGGGGTAGAAACACTTGTCGACTCTGCCATTCACACAGGAGGTCTGTGTAGCCTATGGCTTCATGCTGTTTACTCTTCAAATTAAATGGCAGTGATACACCTTTGCTCTATCACATCACACATATAAAAACATCATACAGATAACAACTATAATTTCTAATAACTTAGTTTCTATTTGACCACACACTGAAACATTTAAAAGATTCAGCCTCTAACCATCTTGTGATGGGTCTACCAGTAACCCCCCATAAAAACAGGGGGAAAAGCCTCAGGCTTCCTCATTTGTTTCCAAGGTAGGCTACACCGTGGCTAATTTAAGCGGGAGGTGTGCTTGGGGGGAATACGAAAGGGAAGGGCCTAATGAGGCTTTAAACCACGGGCCGGTACGCGAGGGGTTAACGACATTACAAATTATGGCAGCGGAAAGTTGGTTGCGTTCCTCCGGGCGGCAGCACCGCCAGACAGCGCGAGCGCAGCAGCTGCGCGCTGAGGGGCGGCTCGCGTGCAGGGCAGCGTGCCCAGCGCAACGGTCCCCGGCGTTGTTAATCACGCGCTTCCCGCCCTCTCTCTCCTCACTGTGCTGATTTGCAAGAGCAGATTAATCAGAGCACGGGGGCCTTGATGAAATTTTGCTGTTATTGTGCCCAATTTTAGCAACATCTTTTATTATCTTCATTATTCATTTATGGGGGGAGGGGGTTTGCTGCATGGGGATGATGGTATGGTGAGGGGGGACCAATGTCAATTATGCAAATGACATTTGCACGTTTTTTTGCAGGTCCGTTTGTTTGCCCGACATTGTTTGTGTGAATTTGATTATTAAATATTATTACGCTCACATTTCCGTCAATTTTCGGAGACTTGGTTTAACTTGATTTCCCCTCCAGCTGCTCTTCTCTTCCATCTTTGCCAAAATCAAAGTAGCTCAGCTACAATACGACCAAATCAACTCCCCTCTATTTAATAAGGATGAAGTTATTCCCCTGTTCTCATCTGCAAGCTCAAAGCAATGATGGGGAGAAATGCGCTGCATATTCATTTAAATGAGAATAAATTGAATTTAAGTTTGCTCAGAATTGACTGCAATTAGGCTCTGCCTTAATGACAAATTAATCTTTTTTCTTTTATTCGCCAGAATTTGTTTTTCAAAGGCTTTCTTTGGCAGCAACAAAGGGGTACCCAACAAAGAATACCAATTTCAGCTTGATCTGTGAGGTGATAATGAAATTAAAGCTTTTGTAGCTAGCGCACTCAGATGAAATAGCATGTACTCTAACTAAACATTCTTATTTTCCTTTATTGTAAACGCCTCTGCCATATTTTTATGGACACAGATAAACTGGTGATTTAAATATTATCACTTGTTAGTGAACATACTTTTTAACGACGTCCTAATGGAACATTTCACAGTTTGAGAAAGTGTGTGAAATCTTAAGGTTGTGGGAGGGGTGTTTCTTCGTCTCATTACTGTTCTTAGTATGTCTGAGAGAGAACAGAAATATTCTTATATTCTTATGGAAATATTCAGCTTTCAAAAATGAAGGTTAGTGCATGCTGACTGGCATTTAGAGCAATAAAACGAAATGTGAAAGAGAGTTTCTCCCAGATTTGGTAGGATTTTAGAAAGTCAACACAGAGCTCCTCTGGAATATTCCCTGCCTTCACTGTCTTTTTGGGGAGGTCTGCCATGGAGTTGAGAAGCTATAAAAGCCTGTTCTGAGCTAAGCTAATCACAAAGGTTAATAATTACACATAGCATGCTTCTCTGATGAGCTAATTAAGAACATGTTATGGCAGGCTCTGCGTGGCTATGGGTACATTGAGATATAAATTCCACTGCTGATACTTCTGGCATCAATTCTGGTACTTTGCATGTTTGCTTTAGGAATGGGTCCATGGGACACAGTATTGGAGTTCCTAGGCAAAGGGTGGGGGCAGTGAAAATGACGTGTCCTAGGGCACTTTTTCCTATTCCTCTTTTTCTGATTACTCATTAACATTAGCCCGCCTTGTGGCATGCTGTTATTTCCGATGCAGTGGGGGCAAAACACTTGCATGTCCTCTCCTTTCCTGTGTTGCCTCTCCTGACCCAGTGGAGCCTGTCCTCTCTTCTATGGCCTTGTATTTGGCTGGGAGGAACAGCTGTCTACACTAACGAGGCCATTGCAATGAGCAAAACGACACAGTGGCATACGAGTGAGCAAGAGTGCTACTTGGACTCTACAATGCCTCAAGACACGTAAACAATATCTTAATGAGAATGTGTGCCATTACAGTAATTAACACAGCTCAACGTCAAGCCACTGTCAGAACTTCAGACCTTCAGGAAGGTTTAATGTTACACAGAAGCAGACAGAGTTCAACTTCCACCAAGAGGCCTTTTCTCTTACCATCTGACTGACCGAGGATATGCCCTCTCCTTTACATAACAGACAAAGATTGTTTTCTCATGAAATAGAGCCTGAAAAGTGATTATTTATTAGAACATGCACTTATAATTATGTGACGTTTTTATTGTGAGCTGATATGAACCAGCTTTACTGAGCTGTATTTGTTTAATTATCATTTTGGCAAAAATAATAAAAGCTATGAATCATGGGTAAAGTATACCCTATGTGTATATATTAAACCACTGCAGTCAGAGGCTTTAAGAGTTTTTGGGTTCCTGTCTAATCCGTTGAAGGGAGTGGGGGGATTGGGTCCCTGTCGACCCACTCAGTATGATTAACATGGGTTGGTGTCTGCAAGAATTGGTGAGAGAAGAAAATGTGTGAAACAAAAATCTGGTTTGGACGGTATTAGCCTAGATATTTAAAAACTAGGCTGTTGTTACAAACATTAGTTCAGACTTAAAGTAAGGATAACTTTGAACTAACAAAGCACTTATTCTCTAGTGACCCCAAAATGGCTGTCCTGCTATACAGGTGTCTGGCAGCAGTTGAAATGCATTTAAATGATAAGCAAGCAGGAATTACAGAAAGCTGCTGATTTTGGCAGAACTGTAAAATCCCCATTTACAAACTTATATACATTTACTGCTCCTTTGCGTAGCTGTTCAATAAATGATTTTATTTTGCTAAGTAAGTTCCCAACTAAACTGTAGTACTCTCAGCTTCGTTTAACACGTTTTACCATGTATAAATGCATTGTGTAGAATTTGGTATATTCTCCCCCAAAACAGCAAAGAAAATAAAACAAAAATATCTATTGAAGGTATGATGAAAAGTAATAAAAATGTGTGATTAAACAAAACTGAACCAAAACAACAGAGGTGGTGTTAAGTAATAAATTACTATTGAAGAGGAGATACAGTCAGTTGGTGTAAGGCAGCTAGGGAGGAGGTCAAACTTGTCAGGAGTAAAATGAGTTTCACATTCTCTGGCTTCTTGTCTTTCTCCTCTACTCTTTTGTCATTCTGACACACTCATCTGCACAAACACACAGCTACTGGAGTAGAATCTGAGAGAGCTCTTAAGACTGATGACTCCCTTCCTCTCTCAGCATTTGTGGTTTCTGGAGCGTTTTTAATTAGCACTGAATTATTGAGGCTTACCGACGGAGTGTGTATATTTGTATGTTAGTTATAGGAGAAAATTAGAACCTGTGTGATTGAGGTTCAATAGGGTGGCCTGGATAGTTCCATTCCACTCTTAATGTGTTTTTTCCACTTTTTATTGTTATAATTACTGTACAGTATCTTCACCGAGGAAATGTTATGAATTTGATTACCAGTCCCTTTAAGAATAGAAGTCGGGAATGCATCTCTCCCTCTTTTCTCATCTAAAAGCAGTTATGCAGAAACAGGAGTCTTGTATTAATGAGTCATTGCAGGGCAATATTTTGTTTAATTAGCTGCTTTATATAACGAGGTGTTCATTTCTAATGAGGGGAATTCACTGTGAGTAAATCACACATCTGCAAGAATAACTCATGCAATCAGTATGCGACTGTAAATGAGACTTGCTTACCCCGAAATGAATTATATCTCTGTGCTTTCTCCGAAAGTCCATTAATTAAGTCTCCTGACATCAAGGTCTTTTTCTTAATTTCATGTACCATTAGCATAATAAACACAATTTGAGTTAGCACAATGTGATCAGTTTAAT
>JAZGTK010014531.1:0-13681 GCA_036877625.1 Ambastaia sidthimunki
TTTTTTTAATCATACAGGCTGAAAGATAATCCATAAAGAGCGATACAAAGTCATGCATCTTGTTTGAAGATACAATGTATGAGCAAGTTCAGGAGAAGACACAGTTTTGGCTGTAGTCCCAGGGTCCCATGCGTCATATTCAATGTTTAGATAAAACATAAGTGTGGTGCCCCACGCTCTGCCAAAAAGAGCTGATGTCCTCATGCAACAGTTTAGAAATGTCTCCTGTGTGTTCTACACTCTTGGGCCTTTAATTCATTACAGGATTGTGCCACAAAGAAAGCTCGATGGAGATGTGTGTGTGTGTCATGTTGTGTTGAGAGTGTGTATGTGTGTGTGTGTTCACGCAACACCTGTGGCATTGGTTTGGTTTTAAGCCTTCATAAAAGTCCACCTGGTCCAGCTGGTTAAGTGATGTCAGGGTCTTGTTTACTTTCTGGAGCCTCATGTAGACTTCTAAAGGCTTCTCATGAATTACTGTCTGCATTATCTAACATATCAGACTCTTGGGTTTAAATGCGTTTGTGTCATAGTTTATTTCAGCTTTTGTCATTATTTTTTCTTCCTATACAAAGTCAGGTTTTCAGTGGTACAAAAAAGTTGCAAATGTATAGCATGGTACTCCCATGGCTTTTTGGACATGAACTGTGGTACCATGGTCTTTTGGAAGTACCTTGAATTATGACAAGGATGCTATGGCACATTCATTTCAGTACCGTGGTATACATCAAAATACCATGATCTGACCCATCACTGTACCACAGTACCACCCCAGTACATTTTTGAAAGTGTATCTTTTTTAAGGTTTAAATTTGAGACTTAATTTTAAAGGGCAAAGGATTTAAAGGATGCAAAGTCGCACAAATCAGGATGTTGATGATAAAGATTTTCCACTGTATTCACGTGGATCTTCACGTGTCCTCAGAAGATGAAGCCCCAGCCTGATCTATCAGCCCAGCAGTCATTGGCCAAACTGGAGGTCTGTTTGCTTGCAATGTTTAGGGGGGTCTTGGCCTTGGTGACCTCTCTTTTTCTTGGCTCTTAATAAGTCTTGCCTCTGAAGCAGTAACAGAATGGTCAAACATATGTCAAGGGTAATCAAGTTCCAAATGCACCTGACCTGATATAATCCCCTTTGAAAGGAGCTTCCAACTGTTTACTGTTGTTAACAATGACCACACAGCAAAGGAAGCCCCACATTGCCAAAATCCTTTATTGGAGAACTTTACCACCACATAAAGTGTCTCAGAAGATGAGATCAAACCCAGAGAAGGCAACACCACAATTGTTAGTCAACACCACTTGTGCAGAAAAGATTTTATATGCTTTTTTAAAATGCATTTTCTCTGCTGATATGAGGGAAAACCCTGCAGAACTAATTTACTGTGAACAATTTTAGCATTTTAGAGTTTATGACACGAGGCCTTTTTAAATCTAGAGAATTCTAGGGAAAAGTTTTGTGTTTGTAGTTTGCACGTGGACCTGGCCATGAGATCTTTGTAATATGCAGCGCCTGTTTTTTCCTCCGATTGTTCAGACCTTTTTCACAGAATAGTTGGATCAGCAGTGTGATTTGAAATACTGTGTTTGCTTTAACTCCAAAGATTATGTTCTTTAATGACTCCACAGCGCAATGGGAGTGAATAAACAAGAAGGCTCCTTGTTTTCACAGGGGGCCAGCGAGAGATTTCGAGCTCCTTCTGAAACCAGCATTATTGCAGACTCCCACGTTGGTCATCAACTATGCTATGCCTTATGTCAGCCTCCATTAACCCTCCACACAAATTTACACAGTCCAACCCCCACCACTGCCAACTCCTCTTGTCCGGTTTTGGGGGGGTTGGGGTGACAGGCCGACCTTGCATGTCCACTAACGGTCACCTTAATGCACTGGGGGTCAAGGGATTAGTCCAACAGGGCTCAACTCTCTCACACCACACTGATAATGCGAATCATACAATGAGGTCAGTGTGGAAGAGGGAACTAACGGAGCCTCGCTTTGAGCTGGGAAGCCCCTCCCTACATCTCTTAGGGCAGCAGCAGTCATGCAGAACTCACAAGTGAACACAGAGTATGAGCTCATGGGATTAGGTCATTGAATAAGGTCAGGACACCTCTGTGAATAGAGGCAATATAGGGCTGGAATCTCTTAAACCTGTTCCATTGACCAAAAATTGTTTGCATCACGCCAGCGTTGTTGGGCAAATGGATTTTACTTTAATTGTTAGGGATCCACGATTTAGATCTAAGGAGAAACAAAAGTCACGTTCATGTTCACTAAGACATGCAGATCTTTTAAAGCAATGCTACATTGTGTCATGCCTGAATTTGAACTTTATAAAGTAGTTTGTGGCAATGATGTGTTCAATACAGATGAAAGCATTTACGTTTTTGCATATGACAGATGTTTTAATCCAAAGTGGTTTGCATTACAATTGATCAGTTTGTCTGTTTCCTGGGAATCAAACCCCTGATCTTGGCAGTGTTGGTTCTCCGCTGGACGAGTTGAGAAGAACAGGAAACATCTCTAGATCTTCAGCAGGAGTTTGGTTGGTTTGGTTGTAGACCTTGTTTTGCCATCAAGGTCATTGCGACTGTTGTAAGCAGTTAATATCTTTTCAGGCCTCACTTTATTCATTCCAGTGAAATTGCAAAAGAAAATGCAAATAAATATACATCCACTGATATACAGCAACAATTTTGGTGCAATACTTGGTCGTTTTTAATCAGTGTTATTAATCAAAGTATTTGCATTTGCAGTATTTGATTTGGAAATAATCAGTGCATCACTGATATGCACAAGCCTATTAATATTCATAAGTTAATCCCCTCCCCAATTCATAAGACCCCTCCCTTCTACACACACACACACACACACACACTTCAAAGGCACTTTTTTAATACAAAGTGACACTCAATCCTCAAACTTGACTGTAATTTCAGTCTGAGCATTTTTCCATATCAAAGGTGAAATACTTGTAAATACTTGTAATCCCTGTCATATACCACAACAATTACTCGGGCTCATTGTTCATTCAGTGTGGTTTATCTGTCATACAAGACAACATGAACATGCTGTATATCTTTCACCATATCTGTAATCCCCTTTAAAACACACGATCTGGGGCTCCAGCATACCTGCTGTCAGAGAGACAACTCTCTTATGTTAATATGAAACACAAAACACAAACAGTAATTTTCAGGCCGACAGTGATATCATTTCTTGTTTAAACATGCCGGAAAATAGCTCAGCGTGTGTAGAGAGCGTGATATAACTGGTAGTCTTCACATGAACACCTCCTGTAATCCTTTCTGCTTTGCCATTGATTTTTACTCAAATAAATTTCTTTGTAAATAAATAGTTTTGGCTTTTCATACAGTGATGTCAGCTGGAGTCAGTCAATTTCCTGTAATGCACTACAGTCTTATTGGAATGCTCACATGGCTGGGCTATTGTTTGCAAGCGAATCATTGATCAGATGCATTGTGTTTGCAAAGCTCTGATTGGTTAGAGGGTCACGTGTCATTTTAATTTGCAAATTATCTAATGGTGTTCCATAGATGCCTGTAGCTGCACTGACACGTTAATTCCTGCACAAAATAAACAGTCTGTAGATGTTTAGATGAACACAGGATTATGTCCGTATCCTCAGCTGACACTTGGTTCATTGTATTTCTTGATTTCTGTTAGTTTTCTCTTATTTTTAATTGATGTTCTTGTTGATGTTATTTTCGTTACCACTGATAAGAACCACGTTTGTTAGATGGTTGATTGTTTTTCTGCTTACAATCAAAATGCAATCTGAACTCATTTCTAACTTTACAAGTACTATTGTAAAGCATTATGTGATGTGGGAATGTTACGTAATATTTTAAATGAGTGTTATTAAGATCTTGCTGGTTAGGGCTGAGGGTCGCTGGGTTGGCTGGGTGGGAGGTCCTGCAGTCTGTAAAGGTTCAAAGCCTCGTTTCTAACAAACCAGCTGGGGAAGTGCGTTTGACGTAAAATTGACACCTTATTTTAAACCTTATTTTGGACTAAATCCAAAATAATCATGTCAGTGATTAATTCCATATCATGTCAGTTCACACCAAGCACTAAACCTTGACCTTGTAATTAGTATGTTTAGAACTCATTGAAATAACACACAGATTTTGCATCTGTTACAGTATTTTGTGACTGTAATGCATGTTTTATGGTCGAGTGATGTCACTGTTGCAAAGAGCACCGTGTGCCCTGCAGTTTGAGGATCATGTGTGATTGGAGGGGAGGAGGGTCTGATCAGAGATCAGGGACAGCTAAAGAAAGAGAAAAGAGAGGGCGTGTCCTGAATGGAATGAGGGGTTGATGGTTTGTCCTTTGAATCATGTTCTTTGTTCTCCTCAGAGAGGGGCTGGTTCCACTCCTGGCAGTCAGCAGGGGCACCAGCCACGTACAAGTGCGACCAGCTTCCCTTCTGTCCATCTGATCTGACTGCTGATTAAACTCACATGATGATAAACAGTATTAAACAGATTCTTTTTTTTAATTCAGTTCCTGAGAGGCAAGTGCACTGAACTACAGATGCAGTGGTCTCAGTTCAGATGTTTTGAAAGTTGTGTTTATTGTTTTGATTAAGGTAAATGTATTTTACATTTAAGAGAATTTAAGGACATCAGTTTATTCCTGTTGTGGTGTTGCCAATAAAAGTTGAGGGTAAATTTTGGGTGAATTTTGCTCTGTTGTTTTCCATACATTTGTATTGAACTGCAAATATTTTGGTGTGCTGATCAGTTTTTACCTCAGCAATACTGAAGGTTGTGATTGAGAAGGTTAAACGTGACCCTGTTTAAAAACAGGGAGAGATGAGGTGTTTTTATTCCAGGGTTTGTTAATCATCAGTTCTGTAAATCCCGCTGTAAACTGCATATTTACTGTTTAAATGCTCTGAGCCATTCATTGAGTCCTGCAGCTTAGTTTTCTGAGCTAGCAATGCAAACTGTTTCCAAATACTGTAAATAATCGGCCTACTGCTCTTAGAGTTAAACCCTTTAAGAACTAAGAAGGATTTTTAGGAAAGCAATTCATCTGACATGCAACTTAAAAATCATGCTAATATTTGCACCTTATAATACCTTATATAATATTTGCACCTTATAATATAACTTTATTTTAATTGCCTGTGTTTATCTTATTTGACTCCTGTATTCAGGAAACTGGAGTGGATGAACTTGTTAAGGCTGTAGCGTGTAATTACGGCTGGATTCTTGAGTTTCTTTTCTTGTGAAACATGTGAACCTGCTGTATTGTGCTTTATCTGATTAAACAGAGTCACAAATGCTCAGTCTGAGGGCCACAGTTCCAGGCTGTTGTTTGTTTTGCTGTGCGTGTGGAGCGTGGGGTGGACAGCATTCATGAAGCTAAGCAGTTATTGCCTTATACATCTTGTTATTATGATGTCAGATGGTATTTATCGTCTATTTTTTGTCCTCCATAAAGGAGCGGTTGTGCCGAGCACTGGCTTCAGCCCCTGTGTGACGCTGTGTTTGTTTAAACTGCAGTTTTCTGTGTTTGGGTTATGGATTGTAATTTTATAATTGTTGTTTGGATAGGCTCTGCTTCTGAGTTATGGTAACACAACATTTTGGCTTAGTTGTGTAGCAGCTTGACATGTTTACATGTAACATGTTTACATTTGACATGTATATTTACACGACATTTTTATTTCTGTTATTGGAAAATTACAATTCTGTTTAAGAAATGTTTTGGGAATGGATGATTTGGACCAAATAATGAGGAAAAAGCAGCCAATAAGAGCTTAGAACAGATAAGAGCTCAGTGCTGTTTAAAGAGCATTTCAGGGTCACGCCTTCAGAAACTAGGTGATAAAATGCCAAGAAAACATTTTTGCTAATTCTAGACAAAAAGGAGGAAAAATTCCATATATTTACATATGCATATAGGGAATGCGGCATAACCTTGAGGATGAGGTTCTTCCTATACATACATACATACATATATATATATATACACACACACATATATATATGTTTATGAATGCCTATTCCTTCTACACTACACCATCTAACTTTGCTAACTGTCTTTAACTAATTTTAGGACAAGATTTTCATGTCTTCACCTTATTCTGTCTCCAGATCACGGGGTTGGTTGAAGCTTTGGCCAAATGGTAAAGTGTGTCTTCATGAATGGCTGCTTCATGGTGTTCGATTAGCATCAGAGAACATTTTGCTGTTTGATAATATCATGAATAAGCCTGAACTAAATATAGAGATTCCACTGAACAGCTGAAAACTGGAGATTTAGCCATGAGAACCCACAAAAACTCAAATAATAATAATAACAGACGACAACAAAGTGTCCAGACTATCAATTTACAGTTAATCCTAAATACTGCAAGTGCTCATTTACCTTCTATACGATGAAGCCCTGAGAAGATCCAAACGTCATTGTTTGTAGTGTTTCATCTCTTTTGAACAGACAGTTTACTTTTGTGCTTTATGCCTCTCTGTCTGTGAGGCTCATAGCAGACAATAGTGGTTTTGTTTGAGAAAATCAATGCTGTCTTACTGAAGAGAGAGTGAGAGGATAAAGTTCTGTTTATTGAAAAAACAGCTGTTCAAATTAAATGTACAGCAGCACAAATACCATCAACAGCAAATGGAAAGAGAAAATATTTAAATCTGTTTTCTAAAATATTGTTGATAGACATTGATTCTTGGTTCTGATTGGTTGACCTTCGTTCCAATGGCGTTGCAATTTTTTTAAAGGTTTGTCTTCCACAAACTAAATAGACCTAATTTGTTTGCTTTTCCTTTGCAGTCTTTTTCTGTGCTTAAATCAGACTATAACAAGACATTTAACTGACAAAGAGCATCAAATCATAAAATAAATGTAAATGACAGGAAATTTGCTCTTGGGAGAATTAGATGTTTGTGTTTATGTTGAATGCAGTTGAAGTTATGTGCAATTGAAGTTTGAAGAGATTAAAATTGAATTCATTGTAGGCTGAAAAGAATCCGGCAAATGCATCAACTCCATCGCAGTGGCTACCTGAGTGCAGAGAATTCATTACTTTCCTCTGTAGATAAACTACATTTGAAGTCAACATGCTCAGACACCAGACCTGACAATGAGAAGAGACAGATTCATAAACAACTAGGAGATCAATGGCAGTGGGCAGGTTCAAAGCTGGGTCTCAGCATTTAAATCCATACAGAGGAGATAGAACAGGTGCTGGCCACCTCAGAAAGGTTGTTGCATGTGGGCATGGGGGCTTATTTCGGCATCTATTCAGGTAGACCCTCTTAATCACACCTGGGTTTGTCAGCACCCCCAGGTTCCAACTTATTATATGAATAGATCAAGGGGAGGTTCGTGGTCAAACATCTGCATGGTCAAGATGACAACGTACTTTGTAAGTATTCCGTGTACAATAGTTTTCCACCCTTTAACAAAATCTGGAGAAAATGTCATCCTCAGTCAAACCGCAAACTCATTTCCTCTATAACGACAATGAAACGTTTCCTCGCTGTCTTTGCGATGAAAAGCTCGACTGATGAATGTCTTCTGAGAGTCCTGCAAGCTGTCTGTGTTTTTTCAGCGTAACCTCACCTGTGTTCCATATTTTCTCTCGTTTGGAAGCTGAAAACCTCAGCAAACACAACACAGAGCTGTAGCGTTTGATTAATGGCTTGTATATTGACATTCTCTCTCACATGTGGTTTAGCTATTGTATCACATGTGGTTAACCATGTTACTGAAGACCTTACATAAGACTTCAGCAGCGGATCATGGCCTATTTTAATCCCATTTATGACATTGTCATGGGCTAATAAAAGAGCATCATAAGTGAGTCTGTCATTATTGTGTTTTCAGCTACTTGTGTCAGAGTAAAAGACCTTGAAACTAAACAGGCCCATATGGAAAGTCTTCAGGTTTTATTAAAACCTAATAAAAACAATGAAAACACTCAGATTTAAGCCTCATTTTCTAAGTAAACATGGTAATATGTTCAAAATTTGGGGGTAATGAAACAAGTTCAAAGAACTATACATTGTGTCCATATTGGAACCATATTGGAAATCTGGATTGTTTGTTATTTTACATTTGGGATTCTAAACTGTTTCATTCTCACTAATGAAATGTAGGTTCATTTGTGACACTGTTAACTTTGTTTAACAGAAGATCAAATTGCCTAACTCACTTTCTTTAAGCACATGCTTTTTTCCTCTTTTGTATGAGTTTAACACCAAAAACAAGGTAGATAAGAAATATTAAAGGAATAGTTCACCCTAAAATTTCTCATCATGACACCTAATTGACTTTATTTCTTCTGTGGAACACAAAAGAAGATATTTTGAGAAATGTCTCAGTGGTTTAGTGTCAATATAATGGAAGTCAATGAGTGCAACTGTTGTTTAAACTCAGATACCAACATACTTCAAAATATCTTTTGTTGTGTTCCTCAGAAGCAAAAATTCTCATACTTTTCTCATAAGTAAAATTTTGTTTATAATTTTTCATTTTTATTTGTTCTTGGTGTTTCAGAGCTGTCAAAACCACAGTTTCTTCATGGAGGTTATTATACTGGATTTTCTGTCTGCTGTTGACCTCAGAGAAAACTGTGGGACCCAGAACACATTCATAACAAGAGCATGAGTTCATTCAGAATACTTGATAAGAGGTGAATGCACTGTTGAAGTGTTTCGGCTGAGGAATATTATCCTGGAATTCTTGGAAAGCTTTTCTCTTTGCTGTCACTTGTAATATGTATCAAGCAGTATCGTTCTGGATTGGAGCGATTCTGATCTTATCGAAACATGACATACAGTTCACGACACTCGATGCATCCTGGTTTGTTGGGGTTATGTGCGTTTACAGCTTCTCAAAGTGGCACATTACACTGATAGTGTAAATTCAGAGGAGTGGTTCTGTGCTTCCATTAAGCTGTGAAAATGCAATCACATCTATATAAACATGTCTATATTCACATATATGTATTTATATGACATCTGAAGAGGTTGAGTCTGTGTCAGACTCAGTAGGAAAGTGCTTAAGGCTCAGATATTTAAAAAAAGATTTTGACTTTGGGCCTGCGCCTCCACGTTCAGAATAATTTAAAGGATTTGCTCCTGTTTCCAGCTGAGACTTTGCTATTAAGCCAAATGGTGCAAAATGGCATGAAATTAGCTTGTAAAGCTCACCACATTAAAGCAGAGTGCTGACTCTTTCCAAACTCAGAAATAACCACACAGAAAACGCTTCGTTTAAAGAGCTTCGTTCTTGAGTTTTTGCTACCTGCTGTGTTAACACGTCTAAAACATCTAAAAAGCTGTTACATTTTTTTTTAATGTTCCTACAAGTTTTTTTCTACTTAATTGAAACGTTTTCATAACCTGAACTTGTTAGCTGGGATGTTACCAGTTTTCTGCGGTGTGCAGCACCTGTGACTGACGAAGACTCGTTCCCTCTTACCAGCCCCGAGCACTGAGCTGTTGTTTAACTTGGCAGAAACTGGGCCCTCCCAGGAGCCACCCCACAAAAGAGGTTCTGTTATTCACAGGAGAGCTTATTGTTGAAAAATTACCCTGAGGGGAAGAAGAGAATGACCGAATGCTGCATGAATTATTTTTAGCCAATGATATCTGTTTGGCTGGGCCAGACACTGCTGATTGGTCTCTAGTGGGCAATTGGAGGTGGAATTAAATCAATGATTACTGTTAGAAAATGACAGTGGGCTAGTGACAGTGAAGAGCTCAGTGGAATTCATCATGTAAGATTATTTGGTTATCATGAAATTGATTCATTTATTTATGCTTCTTTAAAATTGTGATTGGCCTGTGTTAATGACATAAGGCCTTTAGTTCGTCCTGATATTTTATTATTATTGTTATTATTAAATACATTACAAATACATTTCATTTACACACTGACTTTTACATTTTTGTGATGACAAAATTAAAATGTTTTGGGTTTTTTTTGCAGTAATGTTTTTTTAAATATTTTAAAATAAAAAATTAAGTATTGCATTTACATGTTATATATTTATATGAAATTTTAATTTAATGTACTATTAATCTCTGTAGCATTAAGCTGTGTGTTTTTATAGTTTTTAATTCTATCACACATCTGCATGATTTGCCTTTAAGAAACACTGTTCAAGTTCTGGTAATGCTGCGTGAAGTTTTCCACCTAATGTAGGACAGTCAGACGTTTTATGATGAGTTTAAACAAGGATCAAAGGTGAATTTGTTTGTTTCCTCAGTGCCTTATTATTTTGGCATCTGTCATCTAAACAGGAAAGGAAACTAGCACCAATAACCCAAAGTGATATCTACAAAGACTCGTTTGGTAGATCTGGTTTTGCTGTCATTCCAAAAAGAGGCCCTAAAGTGTATTGTCAACATTAGAGGGGCTCTGGTTTTTAAAAGTGTCAAGATCAAAAGGCACTTCTTACAATACATGCTTTTCTTATTGCTAAAGATGCCATAAGCTTTTAATGTTGCAAAGCAATTACTGTAATTAAGAACAAGCCTAACAACTCTTGGATCTCAGCAGAGGCTTTGAGGAGTAAAACCACAAGCATAAAAAAAGAGGAAAAAAAACATTGACAATAAAGGGGCATATAAATACGAAGTTCTTTTTGCGGAAGAGCAAATATAAAGCCGAGCTCAAGGGTCTCTCATCCGTTCAAAGGGTTCAGAGTCGAACAAATTAAAGGGAGTGTCACTCAAGCATGTGTTTACAGTGAGAGACTCTGCAGAAGAGGAGAGAAAGAGAGAGAGAGAGAGAGAGAGAGAGAGAGAGAAAATGTTAGGAGGGGAAGAGAGGAAGATTTTCTGTGAAGTTTGCATGTCAAAATTCCCAGACTGACACATTTTCAGTATAAATTAATATAGGAAATAATTTCTCTGTCAGATTCTGAGATCTATATATATATTGTGAATTCAGTTCTTGAAAATAAAATTCCAACAGTGCTGTTTTGTTGAAATTTAGTTTCAGGAACTGAATTTACAAAACATGGTGTTTCAAACCAACTAATTCCTGGTAATTTCCATGTAAATACATCTGTAATGAGGAACTCAGGAAGTCAGTGACACTAAAATAACTCAATAGATTACAACATTCCAGTCCCCAGGCAACAACACTTGTGAAAAAGTGTTTGTTTTTGGTTCAAAAAAATGCTGCTTTAACTTCTCTCCTCTTTTTTTGTTGTTTTGTTCTGCATTTTAGTTATTTATGAGATAAATCTCACAATTCAGTTTTACTGTGTGTTTCATTTAAAGATCTGACAGCGTCGCTTCCCTCCACGTAACTTCTTACACTGCAGAGACGTTTACAGCTTTGGGTTGTTTGACTAAGTACAAAATGTACAATGAATCTTCTCATCTTAACACTTTCTTCTCTCTCTTAAAGTGTTTTTGTAGCTCATAACCTTACATCTATATTGGATTGTTTTTGACACTGTGTACCAGTATAGTAGACAACTTTTATATAACAGACTAATCAATGTGATTCATTTTGAAATTTCTCTTGTTTTGAAGCTGTTCTTCAGTCAGTTTTGGCCGGCTCTGCTTCGCTCTGCAGCAGTGTGGACCGCTCTGAAAGCCGGCTGAGTTGACCCTGGTCTGAAGTCATTGTTCTCAGGTCTTGGTATTCCCCTCGCAGCGCACTCCAGCCTGTGAAAGATGGCCTTTTAGGACCTCTTCAATTCAAGTTCTCCTCTCCCCCCCTCAAATTCACTTTACCCAACCCCGTTTCTAACCCCGAAGGCTTCTTTCTTTCAGCTCATACTTTACTTAATAAACAAACACAAATTTAGGTCTTCAGAATTGATTTTACCCTCACCTGATCTTGCATTACACCCAAACTGCTTTCTTCTGCCTTTTAAACTTGCTTGTCAGCTCAGAGATAATTGTATATGTATAGAATTGTATCAGTTGCTTTTTTTTTATAGTTCAGGAGACATATTGGAGATCTTTGTTTCTTTGGCTCAGATACATTAAATAATTTTAAGAGAAATAAACAGACACAGAAATGTAACAGTTGTTAACAGTAAGCAAATAGAGCAATAAATAAATATAATAAATAATAATAAACAAAATATAATAAATGTTATAGTATAGCTCAGATTAAATCAAAATCTCTTTTGATTCCATTGGATTCCATTGCTGTCTATGGAAAAACAACTGAGATATTAAAGAGTTCTTACACTTACCATCTAATAAATTCCAATACAATTAAACCCCACATTTTAATATATTCTGTTTCATTTGGAAGTGAATTGTGTTACAGAAGGAAATTGGTTTGCAAATGAATGGTTTGCAAATTAACTTGAAATGTTTTTATTCCCCAGGCAAAACAGTTTACAAATACTTTTCCTTGCTGTTTACTGGCAAATAAGCAAAGTTCTGTTTAAAATTATTTGGAATTTGGTTAATCAAATGTAATTCCTTTCTGTTTACATTTACACTACAACAGGAAACCTGATGTGTTGAGTGTTTTGCATGTTTTGTAGATGCTCTCTTTAGCATAGGTAGTTAGGAAGTTATGTGTTCTGTGCTTCTGTATATGCTTATTAATTTCTCAGTTGCTTCTTTTAGACAGCAATGGTTTAAATAGAGATGAAATAGAGACTTTTTAAGTCAATTTTAAGTTTCAATGTCTCCATTGTGTCTCAAAGTCTGCTCAGATTTTGCCAAATCCTAAAGTTAGAGGTTCCTGTATAAACTCAAACACTTCTCAGGCCCAACTATCTAAACAAAGCTATCCTCATTTTTTCCATCATTTCCTTTTATTCACCATGTTTTAGTTTTCTTATGTACTATATTTCAACAACTGTCTCATGTGTTCATATTTAGTAACTGTAGGAGATCAAATTAATACTTAAACGCAACCTAACTGAGATCTTTATGAATCTGTTGTGCTTTGATAGAGCAACAAAAGCAGTAACATGTTCCAATAAAGTCACTGCACATCTGAAAAAGACTGATGATGTCATTGATGTGTTTTGTTATACGTTTAACAATTCTGATGATCCTGGTGTACGTCACACACATGGTTGTAGAGCTGGTGTTCCTGTAGCTCAGGAGCATTGTGTTAACAGCGTAGAGGTCGTGGGTTCGATTTCCAGGGAACACACATACTGATAAAATGTAAATACTGAACGTGCTGCAGGTTGATTTGGATGAAAGTGTCTGCCAGGTGCTTAAAAACGTCTCATCTTCCAATTCCACTGATTGTTTTAGGTTTGCCATGTTGTGTTTGTTGCTGGGAGACAGTAGTGAGCAGGAATAGGATGGAGATGCATCCACAGGGGAAGTGTTCTGTCCAGCATCAGCTGTGGAGGGTCAGTTTTGTGTTTGTTTATCTGTCTGAGATGTCTAGACTTTCACCCTGGTTAGTGTCAACACATCCAATCACGCTGAATTAAAGCGATGAAGGCAGCCGGATTGTAAGAGACAGCTTACATAATGTTTTAGTACAAACGTCATAAAGAGCATCTCTCTGTGTTTACGTACAGATTTTTTTTTTTTATTAGCAAATGAAATTGTATGTTCTATTTTGTAATTTGACGAACTGAAACAATGGAAACATGGACATGATACCTGCTGGTTTGAGTTATACTAAATGTCAAACTTAACATACAGTTACAAAGTTACAAGCCACAAAGTGAGGAGT
>JAZGTK010014532.1:0-12500 GCA_036877625.1 Ambastaia sidthimunki
CATTTGGTTCTATAGATTTACATTTTGGTGGCTTAATGCAGAAATATTTCACATACATATGTTACAACACACAGTTCTTCAAGCACCCTTTATAAACCTTAAGAACAGTGAACTGTCCACTGAAGAATGAGTTTAATCATCTCATCACGCTCAGAGTTTTTATGTTTGACAGGTTGCTGCAGATCTTCATAAAGTTAATGGCTCTGTTTTATTAACTCATTAAAACCCATTTTTAGCCTCATTTGGTGACTGTTAAATGGATCTTTGGTAAATCTTTAATAAAATCTTGCTCTTTAATCAATTCAGACACAACTTTGCTAAACTTCAGTAACATGCTAATGGAATTTGCCCAGATGTGTTATTAAATCAGGAAAATAAAGATGATGAAAATAAAGTTTTCTGTCTAAACTTTATCTTCTTATCAGTACATGGTAGATGTGATTCTGCACAAAGTGTGAGTCACTGAGGACAATGGCTTGTGTAACTGCAGGCAGTTACTCTGCAGGACAGACAGCGCATGTGAAAATATGGCCAAACTGCGGGAAGGCAAGTGCATTTGGGACTCCTAAAGTTCACGGATGAGAAATACAGTTTAGGGCCTTTCTGCTCCAAGTCATTCTATAAGCTCATATCACTATTTCATTTAAATAAACATTTGCAGCCGAGTGAGGTAGCTGTGTTTCTTTCATGGGTTGCCAGGAATCAGACAGATAAACATAAATGTTTCTTTAGCAGCCCCTACTGAGGACAATGTTCATTGCATGTCTCACTTTGTGAGCTGTACGACGCTTACTTGAGTTTGCTGTTGGCTCGGTTGTAAGTAAATGATGAAGTCCGGCCGTTAAAATGAACTGGAGTTTTAATCACTGACTCTAGGGACGGACTCTTCCTCATAAGAGACGAGGGCTTCAGTTCGTCACATGACCCTGAGAGAGATGAAAAAACAGGGCTGAAGGAAAACTTGTACATTGTGTCCTATTATTCTCAGTTTTTATCTGGCCCCGTTTTACCATGTTTCTGGGGAATCACTGTTTTTTGAGGACGTATTTTTTTAACACTACTTTACAAAAGTTCTAAAGTGCTAATGACCCAAAATGTATTTAAAGAAACAGTTCAACAGAAAGCTCAAACTTCATGATCAAACTTCAAACATCAGCAGTTACATGGACATGGACAGGATGACAACTGCTTAAATATCAGGCTGTTTTTCCCTAAAACCAATCAGACCATGTAAAAAATTACAGATTTTGTTTTGCTCAGATCCCTGCCATTGTATTAAATTCACCCAACCACGCATTCAGAAAATTATGTTCTTCTTTGTTCTGCAAATTAAGAAACAAAAACATAAAGGTTTGGACCAAAATGAGCATGATAAATTATGACAAAAAAACAAATTGGGTTAAACAATTCCTTTAAAACGAGGACATTGACATTACAATGTTAAAGGGCCAAATCCCTATTGGTCATCATGTATTTATGTTTACTATAGCTCTTATATTTACTAGCTTACTATAGATCTACTATAGCATTGTTCACTATAAACTAATTATTTTTATTTTTTCATTAAATATGATGAAGAAACGTAAAACATTAATTCAGATTTAAAGCATTTAAATTCCTGTTTGAATTCCAGGCTTTATCGTTAAACGTTTACACTGGAACTGTTGCAAAGCAACTCATCCCACAGAGTTTAAAAGAAACGTGCAATTTATTATTTCTTTCACACAAAATGATGTTACTGTAAACACATTTTTGTTTGTCTTTATTAACTTTGGGGGTGTCTAAAATATTTTTTGCAGTAACTGACAGCAGGCAAAGTATTTTAACCCTGAACATTTCTTCAAGTTAAAATCTTTCTCTACAGTATGAAGGATTAGAAATCATTAATGTGCTACAGGTCAAAGGTCACAGTTCAATGTCGCTCTGAAGTACCGGAGTGAGGGAATCCTCCAAATGCGATTCTTCTCTCAAGGGTTTTCGACAGTGGCTTGATTCCAGAGGGTCTCTAGAAAAACAAAACATATGTCACTAAAAGCTTATGTCCAGACTCTAGAGCAGATCAGATGTACACTGTGGGGTCTGTACAGTTGTACCTGAATAGGCGAGACAGCGGCCGCAGGGGTGGTACGCACCGGTATGCTGCTCAGGGGGCTTCTGGGAGATGTGTTTATCTGTACTGTGCCGCTACCTCCATCTAGGACAATTTATATCAATACTTGTAACAAGAAACATTAAACGTAAAACAACTATATACAGATACATAAAGACACATACATAAAGAAGCAGCTACAGTCTCCCCTTTAAAAACAGCTTGAAGGCAAAAGCATAATTTTGGTAAAACACTTTCACTTTCTCCTAAAACATTAGCTTACATGTAGAGACATGTAAGCTAATAAAAATATGACACAATCATAGTAAAAAGTATAAACACCATGGCACTTTTAAACTTTTCAAATTTGTTTGCTTGAGTGGCCTGATATACATTAAAAAGCTCCAGCTTAACCAATAGTGAGTGTGGGGCAGTACTATGAGTTTGCCGGAATAATGGAGGACTTTGTGGTGCAAAAATTGCACAATTCACTGTATATATCACGTGAAAGAGAGTTATATAAAAGTGTGTAAATAGTAAAGAAAAGGTTTAGTATGAAGATGAAATATGTGTCTGATGGCACATCAGACCACTAGCCCAGTTATTCTCCTTTAAAGAGTAACTATTGTATTCATGAGTCATGAGAGTAGAGTAATAAACTGACTCTAGGTCATTAATAATGGGCCTCTTTGTCTTATTATTCTAAGAACATTAAAACAAGCTCCTGGCCTAACATGACAATCTCTCTAATTAACGAGCAGAAGTGTCTCACCACCCACATCTCACAGAAGTGTCTGTCCAGCACAAACACAAGCAGGATTGATTTGAGAGTTCTGGCTTCCTGCTCCTGCCTTACAGACACCTTGTGACTGCAGACACGAGATGTTTGGAGAACGTTACATTAACAGCTCAGCTGAGAAACGGCTTTTGTTAGCATCTGCTTCACCTCGATAGCAGCACAATGTCAACAATTCATTGTCTAAATATTTTCACAACATTGTAATAAAGATCCAGGATAAAAAGAGGAAAGAAACTGAAAGAACATGAGAAAGAAGTAAAAGAGAAAAAAATGAAGTGGCTCACTTGGTATAGACGTGTCAAAGGACTTGATGAGGGTTTTGACTGTGGCTCCTGACCCTGAGGGGCTGCTACTAACACTGCCATTGGTCAGGAAACTGCCAGGTGCATTCTGGGACATTCTACACCAATGAGGATTGCCTTCTGAGTCAGACAGACTAACATCCTCACTCCATGACCTATCAATCACACACAGACACACATAGACAGGCCATTAGGGGTGTGTACTGTATGTCCGGCACTACACGTATGTGATGTATAAATGACATTTATAACTGAATAGAAATATATACAAGAATATTTACTGTTATGGGTATATTTATTATATGGGTGGTTGACATGGTTCAAGCACATATTTCCATGAGTTTTCATTATTATAATGCATCTAAATGTTTTACCTAATAACCGTAACAAACGTTTTGTAGAAATGTTCTAGAAAATGTTTTAATTTAATTTTTTTATATAAAACTTGTCTCCTTATTAAATACGACCAGTATATGTTCTTAATAGGTTTTGTGAAATTTACTAACATACAATTAATCACAATAACACAAAATAATGGATAATTGTCATACATATTATGTTCAAAAAGGTTTTGGAGGAACAAGAGTTGTCATGTTCATTGTGCATGTAATCAGTCCTCAGTAGTCATTTGAGTCAGGCAGGTGTTAGGACAGATGCTCAGTGAATGTTCTTGTAGAACATAATTGAAGCGAACTGACCACAATAGCCTGTGCTGTGTTTAATCACAGGATGTGAAACCTGTATGGCCAGCAGGTCTGTGGCTTTAATTACTTTGACATGCGTCACATGTCAGTCATTCTGAGTGACAGTTCTGACATCAGATATAGGTACTGTATCCACTATCCACAAATGTAATACCTTCTACAGTTCATGTGTCTGCTTTCCAGTGATGGTCATGTCATCTCATTAATTCAACCAATTATAAAATGTTCTAACTCACTGAACAGTGTGAGAATAACATTAATGATCAGAAGATATTTGTTTTGTTTGGGATACATTTTGTTATCTTTTGTAAAACACATTAAAAACACTACAAAGTGTGGTGGAATACAATGAATACAAGACAATGTATTTGCTACAACTAAGATGGGGAGAGGTTGAAATAACTGTGGTCCATGCTTTCTGGGCAACTGAAGTGCCCTTGAGCAAGGCACCCAACCCAATAGCCCCACGGGTGCAGAAGTGTTGCCCTCTGCTCCGGGTGTGTGTGTGTTCACTCCTCACCAGTGATGGGTTAAATGGTCACATTTTGGGTATGGGTTACCATACCTGACAAAACATGTCACTTTCCCTTTGTGTTACTCATACCTTTGACAATAGTAACATTTTACCACCTGAAAGAGAAAAATGTGAAACTGTTCGATATGCACAAAGTGTTTGCAGAAACTCTGTATCTCAGGATCAAATTCCAAACCACCTGTTATCATATTAATGTTTACCGTAAACAAATGTGTAGAAACACAACAACATAGATTTAATCCCCATGTGGAAGCAGCCTTAAAAACACAGCGAGACGTAACAGCCTGGAATGATCTGCTTTATTGACCTCAAAAGCATAGAGTACATGGATGATCATTTTAAACAGTAATATACAAAACCCACACGGTGTCTCTCTTACCTAACAACATCACTGCAGTCCCATGAAAAAACAGTTAACAGTAAATAAGTTAGATTTGCACCTTGACTGTATTGTACAATAATAATAATAATAATAAAGGCAGAGGAGGTGTTACCGTAGTACTGAACATGTAATCATATTTTTGGCACAGTCATATCCTGGAGTGTTAAAACCAGCATATAATAACATTTCAAATGAACTGCATTTAGATGAATGCATTTTCCTTACAAGACATTCAACCTGAGATCAGACACAACAGCAGCTGAAAACGTGTGAAGGGCTCAAAGACAGTTTGTAAGCGTTATATTTGAGACGTCATGTAAAATTGTGACGATCACGTCTATTGATTTTAGTGAGACACACTTTCAAACTGAAATTGGCCACAGATCATTTAAACGATAAAACAGGAAAGTGGAGTGGCAAACTTCATGCATGTACTACACATCAGAAGTGTTTATTTTTGTTGTGTCCAGTGAATGTGAAGTAAAGCTTGTTTTGTGCTTGAGGTTTGTGCTGTTGGCACTAGTTTCAGTGATGCAGCACGATGCAGGGCCAATTTGACAACCTCAACCTCACAGCAAATGCTAACATAAAAATAATCTTTATTGGTTAGTGCTTATTTAAAAAAAGATTTCAATGTCAGTAAATTGTTTTAATGAAAAGTGTTACGATTTCTTAGACTATAACAGCTTGATATGTTTGAGGGTTGAGTCGCATTGTATTTCTGCCATCTGGTGTTGAACATTAAATAATGCAACATAATGACCAAAATGAGTTGAATGGCACATAAAAATAAGCCATGGTTGTCTTGTAACTCAACTGTTCAATTGTTATTGTTTACTGTAAGGCATTTATTCTACCTCCATCTAATTCAAGTTAAGATTATTTTCGGCAGAAACAGCTCTTTGGCTGCGGTCTAAAAACAAACCATTAGGACAAATGATAAAAGTGCTGGTTGGGTAGTAAATGTTGGCTTCATTCTTACGGCAGCACATTTAAAAACATTTTATTCTGCTCAGTTGGAGACTGAATAATGTTATTGTAACAGATACATCCTTCTGAATTTTGTCCAGATTCTCATCCTGCCACTGTTAAAGGCACAACACAAGCCTAAAGCAGGTCACGTGATCAAACACAGCTCAGATAGTGCAGGTTTACTCTGAGAACAAATACCACATCTTCTTTAAACAGCTGTGGAAACTTCAACTCCTGCTCCTGTGACCTTCAGACGTTTCAGAATTTGTCTCTTTATGAATAATACTGACAAACACATACTTCTGCATGACAACACAGTAAACCAGTCCTCTGCTGTAACTCTATTTATTGCCCCTCTACTACCGTCTTGGAGGTCTCAAATGTGGCTCCGCTGCCAAGCCTGCAACAGAAAAAAAGACAGTGTGTCAATAAATGAGAAGCACTTGCTAAATGAAAGGCTTGAGTTGATTAGGATGAAAGCATCAATGAGATGAGTGACATCAGCAGTAAACTGAGCGTCATTAATAAAACAGCATCATTCATCATGCAGTCCTCATGTACAACATCTGATCATTTCTATTATCAGATCTGTTTGTTGGTTCATTTAAAGAAACATTTCCCCCAAAATGAAATTTTTTTCATATAATTCCAAACTGAAATTTCTGAGAAGACAATATCTGTTGACTTTCACTGAGAAAATCGCATACACATGACACATTATATTTCAGAATATATTTCTGAAGTCATTCTATAGCTCTGTAGGAGAAACAGACTAGCTCGTGTTTGCAATTCAAAACAGTGTGATCCAGAATAAGTAAACATTGAAAAACATTGTTTCATCAGATGCTACACACGTTCATGTATGTAAAGAGATGCCCAAAGATTCTTTGAAAACTTCTACTATGTGTCTTCCACAGAAAATATAAGCACATACATGTTTGGTATAACGTTGTTATGTTTATTGTTTGTGTATATAACAACTTTTTATTTTGGGAGAACTGTTTCTTTCGACTGAAAAAACTTTTTCAAATATTTTCAATTGATGTGCACAATTCAAAGCAAACAGTAGGTGGCGCCATATACAATGAAAGAGTAAAGAGTCACATGAAAGAGTAACAACACAATAAAATAGTAACAGCGAGCAAAGCAGACCCCGCCCCCTTTGAACACGACACAGCACGAGCCAATCAGACAGCAGTATTGTTCAAAGCAGTGGGTGGCTGAGGCAGAGAAAACAGGCAAGACAAGCTCTTCATCATCCTCAGATGAAATGGCTCTGACTGTCCATATGCATTCATACTAGCATTCTGTATGAGTGCTGGGCTGGTGCTAGCAGGACACTCACCTGAGTCAGAGGACAATCCGTTAGAGAACAAGCTCAGAACACGTCTGAGGGAGGGGGGAGATCGACACGCACTGCCTGTCCGTTTGAGCGGAGGGGAGGACTTTAAAGACCTACACTTACACACACTCCCTATAAAACTGCTGTTAAAAGCTCTTTGTTATTAAAAGCATAACTTCAGACTACATAAGCTAGATAGAATGTGCTTAACGAATATTAAAAAATGGAAAATTCTGTCATTTGCTCACGTTGTTTAATGAACTAATGAACACAAAGTCATATTCCATTGCAACAACATGGGTGTGAGTAAATAAAACAGAATTTTCATTTTTGCGTGAAATGATCCTTAAAGGAGAACGAGAAATTGCATTCAACCACACAATCTTATTGGTTTCCCATTATATAATAAGAAGGTTTACTATACAAGTATAAATGTACGGGTGATGTGTCTGTGATGGTCTTTTCTAGAACTGATGCAAAAGACTGAAATTATTGAGACTATCCTAATGCGGAAACAGTTTTCTAGAAAGCTAGCACACAAAAGAAGCATGAGAACACAAAACAATGCCAGCCCAGTTCACCAAACATAGAACGAACACCGGTTCACACAAAGTAGATAAAGAACTTGCAGTGTGACATTCATATCCTCAAACATTTTGTGCTATGTATTAAATGATCATGTATTTAAAATATTTCATTGGTGAATCAGTTTTACCAATTTTAATGTTGCATTTGCACAAACCAGTGTGTGTGTGTTGGGGTGGATTTGCTGTTTGGAGATATGTCAGGTCTGTGTGTGTTTAAAATAAGACAGTGGGTCTTAGAAGTTTGTATCATAGTTTGCAGCTGCTACACAAAAGGAGACACAGAGAGTGGAAAGGCAGAGAGGGAGTGAGGACACAATTGTACAACTACTAATTTGCGAGTTCAGTGGTACAGTTTACTAAAGTTCTCAATATCTGATGCCTGGATTAGTGCTGATATTGAAATTGATATTGAAATTGTGTTCACGTATCTCACCTCACAAACAAATGCTGTTAATTGTGAGGTAGACCATCAACAGAACATCAGAGAACTATACCAGTGAACCCAGGAGAGCACATGTGGATGGAGGAGAGAGTTGTCCGAGAACTCTCTGGAGATGTTTATGAGTGATTATGTACCTGGCCCCTTCGATCTGCTCCAGCTCTGCAGTCAGTGTGGCACTGTGCTCCTGCTCCTCCTGCAGACGTCTGCGCAATGTGCGCAGCTCCTGCTGAGCCTCCACCTTGATGTCATTTGCAACCACTACTGCTGTCTGGAGGTCGGCCTGGAAGTGGCGCCACTCCTCCTTCTCGTCCTGTTAATGCGTGTACACACACATAGCTGTCTTTAGTAGAGTGGAGAGGACGTGTTTAGATCTTCTCATGATCTCATGGGGTTGGTCATGGTAATGTCATCTCCAATCACTCTGATTGATGGCCACTGACATACTAGAATGTGATCTAACCAGCAGTCTCAGCTCAAACTGTACTAATAAAGACTCTTCTGGTCTCAGACATACTGCCAGATGGAAGACATTTGGCTTGAATTATTGAGACTGACATACACTGTCAAACATCCCGCTTCATGTTGTAGATGCTGTAGTTCTTTACAAAAAATAAGTACAAGACGACAACAGATAAACAAGAAATCCACCTTCATCTGTTTGTTCATGGCTTTAATCTGCTTCTCCAGCTCGGCCTTGTTTTCTTCCAGCCACTTGGTTTGATCTGAAACAAACGAAAAAAATATTTGAGTTGCGTTTGGTAACCTCCTAATGAGCACTAAAAAGAAATATATGAATAAAGTTGTTTGTGATTAAATTTTACTAGGCAAGTGCCTCTAGTGGCACAAGTGCCACTATTTTACTGTAATTAGGCTGTAACAAGAAGCTATTTTTTGTATTTGTAGACGTTAAGCTTACAGCCACTGGGCAGACTGAGGCAGAGGCTGCTATTAAATTGAAATCTGCACTATGAAACTTCCTTCCTAGTAAGTCAAGCTCATGGTGTATGTGACTTCTGCGTGAAGCGTTTTGGCACAGGTCTAAGCCGGAGAGATCTAAGTACCAAACAGCTCAATATCTCATTCCATCCAGGCTGCCAAATCCAATCAATGTGTTTCACTAAACACAGTGTGTAGCCGTGACTTACTCTCAAGGTCCAGGATGGTCTGGTTGGTGTGCAGACTAACAGCCCTCTGCTGCTCCACCTGGTCCTCCAGCTCAAAGATGGTCTCTTTCAGGTCCTTGATCTGGTTCTCAGCATCTCGGCTCTTCTCCTCAAGAGTGAGCATGTTGATTTTGTGATCTTCTTCCTGCTTCTCCACCCTCTCCAGCAGTTGCTGTCTGTCTGCCTCCACCTGCAACAGACACACACTGTAGATCACACAAAGCCATGTATATACAGCTCAACTAACATTGAGCATTGTGTTAGCAGCACAAAGATCATGCGTTTAAGTCCCAGGGAACACACATGCTGATAAAATGTTTATCCTGAATACTGTTTAAGTTCCTTTCGATAAAGCATAACAAATGTTAACTGTAAATACAGAAGTAGTCAGGTGACATCAAATAACACAGCATTCATGTTTATTGTCACAAGATAATGAACTAGAGGCTGCAGTATGTTTAGCACTAACTGGGGAAAAGCAGCTGGTCTCCCCGGCTGATCTGCTGGCTGGTTGGTTTTAGGTGAGTTTTGGTAACTTTTGGGAAGCTGGTCAAACTAAGAGGTCATATTAAACCAGCTTAGGCTGGTTAAAGCTGTTTTGTTCAGCAGGGTAACCCAGGCTATGATCACATTATAGCTAGACCACCCTGAATGGACAAAATAGAGGTAGAGTCATACACATCTCCTTCTTCAAAACACTGCCCATTGAGAAACAAGCTCTTGGAAGAGCGTGAAGTTTAAAAGCTCTTGCTGATGGAACCAAATCCCTAGGTAACATCTGAACTAGGTGTTAAGGATGTAAGTTCACTCACCGAGGCTTGGCTCACTCACTCAGTGGTTAAGTCAGAGAGAATATTAAAGTTTAGTTTGCTTTTTGTGGAGATCTGGTTTCATGTTTTGTGACAACAAGTTGCCAATGATGTTAATGTCCTGGAGGGTTTATAACTGTCTTTTCTGTGAGTTACTGTATTTTAAAGAATGAGGTACGTCTCTAAACTGCATGACTAAAACATTTACAAGTGCACACAAGGCAGCTGTGAATGTTGGGTGGGAATAGTTATCCAAGCTGGTCTCTGATTATCTGGTACTCCATGCAGAACATGAAAACATAAATATGCAAGACAAGAATTTATTCTTTAACTTTAACCAGCTCAAAGTCTGTGATTGATGCACTTTTCCTCAGGAAGGACTATGGCCCACATCTGACCAGTTTAAACTAATCTTCATTAAATAATAACAATGCCAGCTTGGCCAGTTAACAGTTCAGTAATTCCCCCTTATGTTAGTCTTTCTTCTTCTTCTGCCTGACAGTGATGGCAATGGTATGTCTATGTAATTGACCAGTGTGGTGACATACCTTGGCCAGAGCGCTCTGTGCACTCTCCATTTTACTTTGCGCCTGCTGCAGCTCTTGCCGTAGCTCCACGCAGCTGATCTTGAGCTTGTCTCTGTCTTCATGGGCCGCTTTGAGCAGAGTTTGCAACTCGGTGTTGTCACTGGCACTCTGCATAGCCTTCAGCCCATCAAACTTCTGCCTCTCTGCCTCCACCTGAGCCTTCAGACTAACATTCTCTGCTCTCAGAGCCTCCATATCCAGCTGCTGTTCCTCAGCCTTCCTCACCGCATCATCTCTAACAATCTTCTCTCTCTCCAGTTGTTCTTGAAGAAGTTTCAGCTCTTCCTTTAAGCTCTTCAAAGCTACTTGTGCCTCCTGATGCTCCTTTTCCAAAGCTCTGAGGCTCCCTGTCAGCTGTTGCTGGATATCCACGAGTTTTTCTCTTTCGTAGCGGGAGCTCTCCATCTGCTCAACCAGACGTTGCTCAAGCTCTGCAACACGAGAGACACGTGAGGCCTCGGCTTCTTGACTTTGAGCTTGTTCTCTGAGCCTCTGGACAAGAGATTCATTCTGTTGTGCCATAAGCTCTACACGCTCCCGTTGCTGTTGAAGAGAGGTTTGTAGGAGGCCCTTCTCTTCTGCCAGACGCTCATTTTCAGCTGTTAGCTCCTGGACAACCTGTTGTTGGTCAGCCAGCTCTTGTAGAGTGGCCTGAAGTTCTTCGGCTGTACTGTGCTGACTCTCTTCCATCTTCTGGATGCGCTCTGTCAGGGACTCCACCGAAAGCTCATTTACCACACCACTGGGCACAACACCCTTAATACTGCTACTGTTCGAGTCTGAGCGTGAAGGGATCTTCACAAAATCTGAGGAGTCTGAGGAAGGTAAAGGAGAGCCTTTGGTGGTACCATTGGTGGCTGCCATGGTGCATTCCCCATTAACGGAATGCTTACTGGAGCCGGTAAATGGTGCTGTGATGTTTGTGTTGCCACTAGATAAAGATGAGCTCTCCAATGTAATTAGCTTCTGCTTCAAAGTCTGGTTTTCTTCTCGCAAGGTGGCTAACTCACGTTGGAAACGCCCATTTTTGTCCCTTAGTTCCCCTACAAGTGCATGCATGTCTTCAAGTTGTGATGGTGTCCCTTCTACTTCAGAGTTTCCCTCTGGTGTCCCAGCCTCCGATGAAGAACCTTTCACTTTATGCCGCTGGAGCTCCGTTCGTAACTTACTGATCTCAAACTCTTTGGTTTTGGCTTCAGCCAGGAGCTCCCTCACCTGATTCTCCAGCAGGGTCTTGTCCAAAACCACAGACTCTGCTTTGGTCTTGACAGAGCCACGAGACTGTTTGGCCAGAACAGACAGGCTGGAGGTGCTGGAACTGGCGACCATCTTCTTATTGGTAGAGCTTTTCTGATCACGCAATGAGACACGTTCTCTGGAGATGGTCTGTGTGATATCACGAGGAGCTGGGATCCCTGATTTTTTGGTTGACTGGATGCCTGGATATGAGGAAAAGAATGTTTTATTAGTGGTTGGCTTTGTAGTCTCAGTACATGCTGTACAATATTGTTTATATAAGAAATACTGTACAACCAACCAAAACCATTCCTCTTGGCAACAACCTCGCTCTTTCAGCCCAACGAATGATGTGATAAAAATTAATGATGTTTTTACTTGTGACTAAATTGCATGAATTCAATAGCAATATGTTGAAATTTCTAAACCAACAGCACTGTTTTAGTTAACCAACTTCTGTCCACATCACACATAGTCAAGACAATATCGCCATTCTTCTAATTCCTCTGTTCAAAGCCTGTAGTATCTGTGTGAGAGGTCATTCATTCAGA
>JAZGTK010014533.1:0-13680 GCA_036877625.1 Ambastaia sidthimunki
GGATCCTCTTTTTTACAGTGGCAATATCCTGAGAGTTGTGATCTGAATAATAAGAGGTAATACATATACACTTTCACATAGACATTTAATGTCAATATTAAATATTTTGTAAATATTATTAATAAAACCTGATCATAAAATAATGATTTATTTCATAACTTGATCCATTAAGCTCACCAAATACTGTTATGTGGTGCAAGCGCCCTGGTTTTCAATCTTTAAGACCACTGGTTTCTGTAAGTACACATGTTTACACAAAGGTTTATCAGCAGTTTCATATTTTCCATTTATTAATTAGACTTTAAATTATTTGTGACATTGTTGTAGGATGTGTCTGCTGACGAAGAGGAACGACATCTTTATATTAGAGACTCGTTTGTCAGTTATGTGTGGTATGCTGTTCCTATATTTAGGTATTTACCACCTGAACCTTAATTTTTTGTCCATTACAAAATGCTTTAGAAACATACTTGCAAAAATATTTTGTCATTTTTTTAATGTCCAACAGAAATGCATCTGAAAATGATTCCCAGGTTAGACTTTATCAAAAATCTGTTCTCGTGTTACATGCAAGTTCCATGGTTCCTATTGGACACCATGTACCTTATTTTGCTGTCTTATTTGTGTATTTTAGATCATTAGAATATGGATTATTAATCCAGACCGAACAGATGAAGCTGAAATCAACAACACTGCACTGGTTCCTTCTAAAGTAGGACCACATATTTAAGTGTTTTAGACTAAAAACTGTATTTTGATTATGTCTCAGAAATATCTTGATATCCTTTCAAAGTTGATATCAGGTAAAGCCTAAGTAGCTATTAAGGATACATTTATGTACTCTACCAGCATTCTAGACATCTTACTAAGCAGTTCCTCATCACTGGACAGTTTCCGGTCATTGAGATGTCCTCATGCCCTCATACAATCCAGAGTTACTATACAAATCAAGGGTAATGCTTTTCCATTATATTTGGTTCACACTTTGCCCGTGTGCATTACGCTTTTTAAGTGTCTTCCCTAACGCATAATAAATTCTATATTTATAATTAAGACCTGTATAATATGACAATATGATTTGTTTCAGATTTTGGGAGGCTCAGCTTATTGTGAACCATGAATATTATGGTTTTCACATAGTCAGTCAGTCAGTGTCTTTTCATGGACAGTCTGTTTCTGATAGATATGCCTTTTTTGGAGATTCCCCAGAGACACCATATGGCAATAAAGGCATATCTCTATGCCTGCCGACAGGAAGTCAATTGTCTTTAGTGTGGGGTACATGCGCTCCTCACAGAGTCTTACTCCTGTCTGACAAAGGCACTTTGATGACCAACAATGCTTTTATCACTCATGAGGAAGTAAAGGTGGACCCTGGAGAATTGCTTGTGCCAGATGAGGGTTATTATATTATTTCTGAGGCTGTCTTGCTGGACAATGGCTTAATTTTCCGCATAGGAGATGCTCTTTATTGGAGAGACAACAAGGACAGAATATTGAAGATGAATGAGGGAAAACTGTTAGCTGGAGGGGTCAAAGGCCTGAATTTCAGAACACAGTGTGTGGATTACTACCCTGTGCAGGTAAGTGTTTACAGTTTTAAAAAAATAGTTGTGAGGTATTAATTGTACTGTTGACTTGCCTTGTGCAAAGTTTATGTTTTTTGGTTATGTTTACACAAATACAAAAGTGGTATTTCTTTGATTGAAATTGTTGCTTTAATTTCACTTGTAGGGCTCTGAACTTGCATCAGTTCTAGCATGGACTGACCATGAGCTTTATATTGGCGGGAAAAGTCTGGACTGGCAGTCTGAGGGCAGCTACTTGATGAAGGTATTAAAGAGTCTTCCCAAAACTGCTACCATCCTGACTGCCTCGTTCGGCTCCCATCCAGCAGCTTTAGGTGCTCTGGTTAAGTATACGCAGACAGAAGACTCTGTACAACTCGCCCTGCTCACATTTTATGAGACAGAAGGCATCTGGAGAACAAGCACTTTCTTGAGTAAGCTCAAGGAGCATGATGTTCCCCAAGGTCCATTTCAGATGTTCTTTGTTCACTCAGCCTTGGAAACCCTGATGGTGTGGAACAAAGATGCTTTGTTTTATAGTTTTCACAATGATAGTGAATGGGGTTATCTGCAACCAACTAATTCCCCCATCTTAAGCCAGGCAGCCAATGGTAGCCACATTCATCAAGTGGTCGTGGGTAAGTGGTAGATAAGCATCAATTATTAGATGTGCCAGCTGTTGTTTTATTTTCTTCATATGCAATTTATTTTGATTTGAATCTTCAGTATGAGTTTAATTTGTGAATATTAAGTGAATGTAAGTTGATATGCAAAAACATTTTAAATTTATATCAGACGCACATTCCACCCTTTGTGACTCTCCTCTACAGACCAGTCACGTAACATGCTGGTAAAGATGGAGAACAATGTTTTGTTTTTCTGTAAAGTTGGAATGAATTCACTTTTGCGGCTGCACACCTGGACTGATCCCGGTAGTTCCATGGTGCTCTATCTGAACCAGATCCAGCAGATCTCTATGCTGACACTGTCAGAAAGAGGCCTGCACATGCAGAGGTACCCCCTTCTCATGGAACTGAGAAGCGTATCGAGAAGAGGGCTTCACGGCTGTCCCTTTATTGCCTTCACGCACAACATGAACAGGCCTGTCTATTATCTGGACAAGAGAGATCATGTGGAGTTGTGGGCCCAGGTGAGTTGGAATAGATTTAGATATGCATCACAGATGAAAATTATTTCCTCACAAAAGTGACATTATTTCTGTGTCAGCGTTGGCAGAAAAAGACATGTTGTCAGTGGTAATTAGCTGTTCGTTGTAATGACATGAACATCAGGTAGCTGATGTACTGTATGCCAGGTACATCAGGTACCTAATGTGGGATAATAAATTTGGACAGTTCCTGTATTTTTCCAGATAGTCTGTTATAAAGGTAAGAGCAGTAATGTGAAGCTACACAGAAACAAGGACCATCTGTTGAAGATAATGGAGAGAACCCATTCTGAGAGCACTCAGCGTGCAGATGCTATAAACAAGGTTCAGACAAGCACTTCACTGAACTGTTTAAAATTTTATTTTCTATAATTCGTTGTGATGTCATTATGTTATAAGCCAGTTATTTTAGGTAATTGGTACTAAGTATCACAGCATGAGTCTATGTGCTTTTTCAGACTTTTACAATTTATCTGGATGCAAACTACAGAAATATGTCTAACAACTCAGGTTTAATGTGAGTGCTGTTTCTAATGGCATGTCAATAACAAATAAGATGAAAATGTTGTTATTAAGTTCCTCATATAATTGAAAACAGATCAAGTGTTACACAATCAAGTGTTATTGCCTCTATGGAGCTGTTACCAACCCACATGAGTAATACTTGCTATCTTCCTAAAAGTCAGGTAAATTTGCTGATATTTTATGTACTTGGTAGTGGTGTATTTGCTTTAATTCTTTAAAAAAAAATTATTAAACATTTTCTGATGTTAAAACTATAGATGCTTTAGCACTCTAAAATGTAAACATTGTATGTAGATTTCCCATTTTATTGTTGGCTGCCCTCCAAACCGACACATTCGTGTTGTAAAGTAAGTGTCAGCTAACTGTAACAATATAATTTAGAAATAGTGGATTCCTTAGAACTGAGTTATTGTTTTGTGTGTGACTCATAGACCACAGGAAATGACCTGCAAGATGCACGTCTTTGAGAACTACACCATCCCAGGGTGACATGCGCAAAAAAACCTCACACTTTATAATAGAGTACAACAAATCCACTATCTCGGTTTATCATTTTTACATTGTTAACAGATCTGTGCTTGGAAAACCACAAAAACATTTGGTAAGCATCTGCCCAATTTGTGTAACATAGTAGTCTTATATATTTAGATATTTATAACATATAGAATATACACATGCTGTATTTAAAACCACTTCACCTAGATAAG
Organism: Ambastaia sidthimunki; assembly: GCA_036877625.1. NCBI lineage: Eukaryota > Metazoa > Chordata > Actinopteri > Cypriniformes > Botiidae > Ambastaia > Ambastaia sidthimunki. The sequence goes on from JAZGTK010014533.1 coordinate 3,969, forward strand.
TGTGGAAAGTACATTGTTCATGTTGATATTTTGTCACTATGGATTAGTTTTTTTAAGGGAACATATAAGGATTCTTTCTATAAAACCAAGTTGGTAAATAAGTTTTTCTTCTACTGAAACACATGTGAGCTAACTGATGACAGTCATGAGTTCACATGTCTCACAGCTTGTACACTATGACTGGAAGAGGTTTGGCTGTGTGCTGGGAATTCACTACAAAGCTGCTTTTCGTCCAGACATCCATCTGTGAGTATAACACAAGCAAAACATTAAATGTAACAGTCCTTAAAACTTCCAAATCAATATAAGCCACACATACTTTTTCCTGTCTGTCAAATGGCTTTAGGCTAAATGCTCTTTGAGAAAGTTTGTTATTGCAGCTAAATTAATATACAATGAAGTAACGCAGCATATAATGTGTTATTTTTTTATTTTTCAGGTATGATGGAGACAAATTTGTGAGCAGTGTTGACGCCAATTTCATAGTTTGGGAGAGGTTTGGTCGAAAAGACTATTACTTCAATGCAACCATGCGTGAGGTAATATGCATGAGGCATGTGTAAGGTGTTTGCATGTTGTTGTGGAAACACAAAACCTCTCCTCTGGCTCCATAGGTAGCCTGCCTTCACGAGGCCCAGACATGGAAATCAATGCTTGTGAAAGGGCAGAATCCTGAGGGGGCCTGGGGACCTCATGTGGGTATCATTTACACTTTTATCTCATTTTAGATGTATTTTTGACCTTTTGTAAATACGATCATATAATTACATAGCAACTAAAAATAATTTTAATGGATTGTTGTCTTTTAGAATTACAGGAGCTGTTTTGTTCGTGACTTTGAAAAAACTATGAAAAAACCTATGAGGCTTGATCAAGCCTATGAAATTATGAATAGCAGTTCCAAGAATTACCTTACTTTCTCCCACAAAGATAATGCTATTTATGTCTTTATTGTGAAGATTGTGGACCCAAATTACAGGTAAATATCTAATTCTCAAACATCTAATTTAAAGCTAAATATTAAAAAACAGATTGTCTGTATTGTTTATCTATAAGGCTCAAACTTCTTGATTTGTAATTCATGATCTTATCCACCTACAAGTAGTGAGAAATATGTGAGAAATACCTTCCTATTCCTCTCGATTTTTCCAGCTTTTGTGATCTGCGTGCTGTATTTGCTGTCCAGACATATGGAATCAAAAGGTAAGTTAATTTCACCTTGAAAGATGTCTAATCCTTCAGATATTTTCCTTTTGTTAGCATGTAAAATGTTTGGTAAAATGCAAATAACATGCAGTGTTGCTTTTTAAAGATATCCTGTCTGCATTTTTCCCAGTAGTAATCTGCTTCCTTCACAGATCTGACAAGCGCTTGTCCATTTATGTGGCTTTAGTTTTGGCCTCCATACTGATTATAGTGTGTCTCTGCTCAGTTACAAATGTGTCACCATCTATCATTTGGTTCAGAAAAAACGTGTAATAATTCATCTGTACATACTTTTAAACAGTGCTGTTTGATGCCTGGTTATTTGGTTTGTGCTAGTTTACTCTCATTTGCATTGTTACTTATAATCACACAACCAATGTGTTCGTATGATCTGTTTTCTGTTTTGAGTGATCATATTGCTTTCTACACATTCAAATAGGCACTAACATTTGAATTGCATAGTATAAATCACAAAATGTTTGGTTGGTAATTTCATTACTATACACAAAGCACGGATTACATATGAATGTATTTATCTAAAATTAAAGTTTGAAAGTGTAGACAGCGACAGAGATGAATGTGTTTTTGTTCTATAAATGCATTGGAGTGACAGTAATGCATTGCTGTGAGGTTGGGCATCGGCAGGCACGCGCAGTCAGTTCACCCGCACTATCGTCACATACACGGCGGAGGAGGTTGTTGTTTTCTCGGGTGCTAAAACGTCCTAATTTCATCTGGGACACATCTGCTTTCGTTTTCGTTCGAGTTAAATATCGCCTCGTCGTCTGAATGGCTGACTTTTCGCCGGTATTATTTTCTTTATTCTCGCGTACCGTTCATTTTTGTTTCCGCTGGTCATGAAGCTATATGGCAGTTAGCATAGCAGCATCGCTACTCCCAGTAGCTGGATAAAAAAGTAGCTTGACAATTAAATCAATGAAAAAACACTTAAGTACCAGCTTATAGATGTCTCTAAACCGTTATAAACCAGCAAAGTTCAAGACGACACATCAAAGGTGCTTTCGGGAGAAAAGCAAGTACGGGTGCTGAGATATACACAAGTGGAAAGGAGAGAAAGCAGGAGGCAGATAAAGTGATATTAAAACACAGACGTCCCTGTGATGGCAAACGAGCCGGTTATTCTGAACGTCTATGATATGGTATGTGACTTTGAACTGTGATTCTTAAATGTGAATGTTGTAAAAATACCATAAGTTTGAATAGAGTAATATACCGTGTCTTAAAATCTTGTGAGCTGCCTACGTAGGCAGCACTGTGGTCATCATTGACTTGTTTGAGCGTTTAAGTAGTCATCAGCCCACCAAGCTTTGAGATGCACAGAATCAATAATGTCATCCAGGGTTTCAAAGAACAAGTTATGAAAACGCTTTAGGATAAATGGTAAACACCTTGTAAAGGTGATACAGGTTTTTGGCAGCGTGCAAGCGGGTGCTTGTTTAAATAGATTTGTCATCTCAATAAAGAGGAGCCAGTATTTATTTGTTCACATTATTAACAAATGCGAGTCTCTAATCAAATTCCTTGCGTGTGTTATAGTAGAGTATTGAATTTATTGCCTCCTTATGATTTATTGCTTCTTTGTTTTCCTGTCCTTGTAAGTCGTTTTGGATAAAAGCGTCTGCTAAATGCGTAAAAGTAAATGATAGATGATAGTATGATTTGGTCACATCAGATGAAATCTGTGACACAGTTAACTGTCAATTGACTCCACCTGTGTGAACTGATGGTGAACATCTACAAGATGCAAATGGCCAAATCAGTCCAACATTATTTTGTTAACCACTTAATGTCCTCTTTATATAGACACTGAACAACTTTGTTATGCAGTTTGTTTTGTACCGGTTTGTACAAATTAGTACATTACATTCATGTTTACACATTACACATGTATATTTGCTTTCCACAAAGTGTACACAGATAAATTTGTTATAACAGTTGTGGCTAGTACTGTGGTCTGACAGAGGACTATGAGTGGGTGGGAGATTAACTGGCAAAAAGGTTAGCAACTGGAAAAATTGACTCTGACTTCTAAGTGTCATTGATCACTAAGTAACATGAAGAGTCCTCTCTTAAAGATTTAGTCTGTCTCATGTGTCCCATTGACCCTTAGAAACGGGGTCATGAAAATGTATACTTTCCTTAGGCCTCTTTGCTCGGAGTGCAACGTTGAGCTATTTTAGTCCTCTGTCCTTTTAAAAATATTAAGATTAGAAATTTGAGCTACTCCAGGTTTATTAGGATGACAAACAATCCTAATTTTGGAAAATGATCACAAGTTGTATCAGTATAGTCAGTGTATTAAAGCAACACGGTGACAGATGAACAGCTTGTTGCAGCTACTGCACTATATGTGAAAGCAGAAACAGGAAGTTTTTCAGTTAAATTTAATCGTACTTTTTTTTTAGACAGACAACTTGCAGACAACCGCAATCTAACCGTCACTGTTAGTGTGCAATTGTAAGGCTAATTCATTATAAAACGTGTAACGTATCCTATGTCTGAATCCATGTCCCAGCATTACTATGAGTTGTGGTCTTTTATTCATCTTATCCCAATGATACGACCCCTTACAGCAATCCCAACAGGAACATAATAGTGTCAGACCTCCCACTTAGTTCCTGTTTAAACTTATTTGAGATTTTATGGTCTAATCAGCTGATTACAGCTCTGTTGGCATGAGAATAGTCTTAATGAAAATCTCTTAGAAACAATTGCTAAAGTGTTAAGGCACAAAGAAGCTAATCTCTAATTCTGTGATGAAGGATATGTTTAATAAGATTTGAAGTAATTGAGGACAAAGAGATAAGTATCTCATTTCACAATCATAAAGAAAGAGTGGAGAACTATCTAGTTTGTCAATTTCTGTTATCCCTTTACACATTTTAGGAATTCCTCATTATTTATGAACAAGCGTATTATGATTCAACATAACAGGAAGTGATTAAACACACAAGGGGCAATATGAGTGGAAAATTTGCTTGGCTCATCCTTTAGGTGTAGGTAAGAATGCATTACAATACAAATATAGTTAATTTTGTGTAATATGCGTAATGACTCTTTTCTTTTGGTTGTAATCAAATGAGGGCAGCTGTCACAGACTTCCTGTAACAGACCAGTAACTGAGATACATTTGGGTGTGAACGCGAAGGTTTTTTTCAGCCATTGAGTCACATTGCCTGTCTGTGCATATCCAAAACTGTTCTGAAAGTTTGCCTAATTTGAATGTAACAGTTGGAACTGAATCAGAGTACCGTAACATTAGCCCAGCAATCCATGTAAAGTAGATAAACTAGCTTGTAGTACATTGATAGAGAGAGAGAAAAGTTCAAACACATGCATTACTTTTTTAACGTTATTCTTCATGGGAAATAGTAATCAAAAGAACAGGTGTTATATAAAGGGCACATTTTTACAGACTCACAGTATCCAGGTTCATGTTTGGAGGATTTTCTTTTCTTTCCTTTGGTACAATTATGGGGTTGTTCATTGTTAAAATGATTGGTAGCTCTGCACAGAAAATATAAGTGCACAGAACCCATGTTTGGATCAGAAGACACATAATTATGTTTGTGATGACGGTACATTACATATAATCCCATGAATGAGCATGAGGTCTGTCACAAGATTTTCACTAGTACTTCAATGTCAAAACAGCAATTAGTTTGTTCTGAACCATTTCACTGACTGTTTTTTTTTCTTGCTAGTACTGGATCAATGAGTTCACTACTTCTCTGGGCATTGGAGTATTTCACTCAGGAATTGAGATCTACGGCAGAGGTAAGACTTGTGCAATGACCACAGAAATTAGTCACCAAAAGTTATTTGGAAATCAAAAAATCTAACTTGAAAGACTGCAGCACTGACAGGAGGGTTGATGTGAACAAATCATTAAACCACACATCATAGAGACGTTGTTTATACAACAAGAAGAGGGTTTAAGAATTTATGCAGTTTACTAACTCCAAAGGTTTCCAAAGACTGTATTTAGAATTTGTCTGGCAATTCTTTAAAGTTTCCTTTTTTGAATTTTGAAGATATTGGTTTATATAAATACAGCATGGATGTTTTCTAAGATAAATGTTTATAAAGGTTAATTTACACTAATGTCCAAAATTGTAGTGTCAAGTTCTCATTTCTTTTTTACTGCAGAGTTTGCCTATGGTGGACACCCGTATCCTTTCTCAGGAATATTTGAGATAACACCCGGTGATGCAACTGAACTTGGAGAGACGTTCAAATTCAAGTGAGTCTATTACTAAACAGAACGCTGAGATATCACAGAACAGAACTGACTCGAGGGGTTTCTGAGTAACAACTTTCTCACATATACACACCCTATTTTTTTTCTACCTGCCCTTCAGAGAGGCCATTGTTTTAGGGAGCACAGACTTTACAGAAGAGGATGTGGAGAAAATTGTGGAGGAAATGGGGAAGGAATACAAGGGTAATGCCTACCACCTCATGCACAAGAACTGCAATCACTTCTCCTCAGCACTGTCGGAGGTAAGGTGAAGTGAAAGATACCACACATCTCGGGGATTTACATTGCTACCAAAAAACGACGAAATCTCACGATATCTCTCTGATGTCTGTCAGATGCTCTGCGGTCGCGAGATCCCGCGCTGGGTGAACAGACTGGCCTACTTCAGCTCCTGTGTGCCCTTCCTGCAGACCTGCCTGCCAAAGGAGTGGTTGACCCCGGCAGCCCTGCAGTCCAGTGTTAGTCAAGAGCTCCAGGGCGAGCTGGAAGAGGCAGAGGACGCCGCAGCCTCGGCCTCGGCCTCTACGCCTTCCTGTGTCATGGAACCCAGTCCCAGACCCACCCGACACCAACCACGGAGATGAACCCTGATGCCTTGAGTGATGTCTCTGTTAGAGCTGGATCACAGCATCTGCTGCCAATAGACCTCCCACCCTCTTTCCCAAGAGACTAGCAATTCACCAGCGGAACAGATGAGCCCCACCCTGCGTTAACTGATTTATGCTCAAATTACCATTATGAGCCTGGAAACTATCCAACTTGTTTACTGTAAAACCTGACATGGGTTCATCTTGCTCGTGTTTTGAATTGGTATTTTGCCTTTTTATGTTTTGTTTTAAAAACTCAGGACTTAAATACATTTTTAAACAATGTTCTGTTTATTCACGTTATTGTTTGTTTATTTACTTTTTTTGTTTCTTTTTTTCTGTTATGTTTTGCTGGAAATGCCCGCTAGCCTTTTCCTTTAATCCAACAGAAAGCGCCTAGGCAATGAAAATGAGTTTCTTTTTATTGAAAAAGTTTGTTTACAGATTTCTTGTGTTCCAATCCATGTGTGAATGTGTCGTGTGTGCTGACTACAAAAGCCAAACCTCCACACTTTTGTAACAACACACATCACACACTTTGACTGTGCCTGAAGATTTTTACTGCTATGTGCTCGGAGAGCTCTGCACTCTTTCTCTACAGTTCTCTACCTGTTTAGTAGAGAATATCTTATCCTACGAAACCTTCCTCAGATGTTTTACACCTTTTTAGTTTTTAGAGGTCTTCTATGTATTTCAGATAACATTTGTATTCCATTTTATGATTATTAAAGAAATATACAACTCTGTGTTTCAAAAGAATTGTCAGTCCTAATTGAAAATCTACTATCTATCTTAAAGTTTGTTCAATGGCGATCTTTTATGCACAGGAATATACTGTACATTACAGTGCGATATATTACAGTATTTAATCAATACATTAGACATAGTTGAAGAGTATATTACATCTTTTTTATATGACGGGTATTTGCATTAGGTCTGAAGTCTCCTACTTCAAATCAAAGTGTTTTCAAATGAGCAATAAATGCGCTGGGATTTAAACATCAACAGTGTTTCCGATGTCATTTAGGTTTATAATAATTAAGTACAAACTCTGCAATTTTGAACTGTTTGCTTGGTCTTGAATCTAGATTAATTTACTATTAATAGTTGCACATAGGTTCAATTTAATCTGAACGTTTTTATCTTTTAGAGCCGGGTTAGGGTCCCAGACACTGTTTCCACTGTCTCTGTATTCTCAGCATCTGTTTCCTCCTGTTTCTGTTTCTCACTACTTCTCTGGGCATTGGAGTATTTCACTCAGGAATTGAGATCTATGGCAGAGGTAAGACCTGTGCAATGACTTAACCACATAAATTAGTTAAAAAACTTACTTGGAAATAAAAAAACTTCATAGAATCACTTCATAAAGAATCACATCGTAGAGATGCTTGTTTATGTAACAAGAAAACACTTTGGCAGTTCTGTAAAGTTTGCCTTTTTGAATGTTGTTTGTGTAAACTAAAATATTGGTCTATATATATTATATATAGAGCAATACTTTAGTTTATATATAATTTCTCAAGATTGTGAGAAATATATTCATAGGTGGGCCAAGATAAAACAGAAGATCAGCAACGAGCCCCAGGTAGAATATGTAGGAACGTAGAAACAATGCATTCAGTAGTATATTTAGGACAAAGGGCAAGTAAATGATACTGTAATTGCTCAAGATGACAGCCTGTATAGCCAGAATCCAGTTTCTGTTAGCCACAGGTGCTTGTCGTTTTGTGCACCATAAAGCTCGAAATGAATCCAGGAGAAAACACCAGCATTGGAAATGGGAGAAGAAGAGCAATGAAAAGAATAAGAGAAAATATTTTTGGAAAGCCAAGAAGAGTATTGCAAATGAAATCATTGTGGACTGCTCAATTTTCTTGCAAAAAGTGTTGGGGGGGAAGTCACCAATAGACATCACCAATATATATCACTCCTGAACCATACAAACCATAAATAGAATGTTGGAAATTATGCCAAAGTAAAATATCAGGGAGGATGTATCCATATTTATTGTGATAGTGTGCTCAGTGTCCTTCACAGATTCTGCTGGCTGTCCAAGATGTTGAAGACACAAGCCTTGCCATTCTTTGCTTGCAAGCTCATAAGGTATGTTTAGAAAAACCAATAGCAGGAAGTCCAATAACGTGAGATTCATCTGATGATCTCTGAGATGTTGTATACACTGATGGTGTCATTGATGTTGGAAGCTGTGTTATTAACACCCAAAATGTTTGTTGTATCCTTAAGATCCAGAAATATATCCACTGAATTTAAAAACTATTTTCTTCAAATTTCCAAAAGGTGGTTAATATATTCCAGTTAATCCACTTGGCATGGTGTTGGCTAGTGGTCATGTCTAGACAAACATGATTTTCCAGTATGTGATGCAGTGCTGTGTGCCACTTTGGTAAACAAAACTCCTATAAGAAGATCCACATAAAGAGTGCATGTTTATTCAAAATAGTTTTAACAATCAACCATTTATTGCTCTTCAGCAAACTGTTCCGGTAAGCTTGTTTACTGCTGCTTATGCATTTAATGCAAATATTTTCCACTTCCATTTTATCTACAGTATGCAAGCTCATTCCAGAAGCTCCTTTGGCCCCCAGAACCAAAACTTAAAAAATACAAAAATCATAAATTCCACCAATCTTCAGGTAATTACTTGCATAATTATTTATTTAAATTAATTACATTGAGTTACATTTTGTATATGCCAACACATTCAACAATATTATAAGCAACAGTAGTCATGTTACACAATTAATAACTTACACAATAGTAACAAAGCATACCATTGCTAATTTAAGACCGCTTTTAATACTGACAATCTCTTTGAGCAAAAATACAACAGGAAAAGGTTTTGTTTTTAAATAGTTATCTCCTCATGTCCTTTCTGTTATTCTGACCTGTTAATTCTCTGCCTTACTTGGAGCAAAATCAGAGGGGAATTTATTCTTCCTGTAGTGGCTAGTTTAGAAATACAGATTTGCATGGCACATTTAAGCATCACAGCCAAGCACACAAAGCTGTTTATTTCTTGACAGTGATCATAAATAAACACTAAATAAGAGAATATTGTCTCTACAGACTTTTTAACACTCAAGTAATTGTTGCAGTGAGAGTATAACAAGAAGTGTGCCAAGAAGCTCCTCATTATTATCAAATCTGATATGTTTTAAAGAGGGAATTGTACCGTTTATGTTAATCGGTTGCTAAGGTGTTTGCATTGCTATGCAGTTAGCAAGGCCCACTAATTAAACACAAACATGGTTTCAATTCTAATACTGTGAGTTAAATAAAAAGCAGGAGGAGGAAGAAAACCAAGGGGTCTGGATCTGTAACATTGCCAACTTCTGGCAATAGATGCTTGATTGTGTTCATTTTGTCCAATAATGTCTGTTTAATTAGCATTTTCTATTGTTAAAACTTGGAAAAAACAACTTCATAAGTTCATTCACAAGAATTCTCAATTTTTCCATGTATGGTTAATTGTTTAAAGGTAAACTTACTGCAGGTTAAAGCAGTAATCCATAACTTTTTTGTTTAAAAATAAATAAAAACATGTTGTAGTTATTAAGCAAGAACATAACAGATAAGTGCAAATAGTCTTCTTATCTTAAACCTGATTCGCAAAGGT
>JAZGTK010014534.1:0-13680 GCA_036877625.1 Ambastaia sidthimunki
CAGTTTCTAATGACCCTGTTTTAGCTTTCCACATTCAAAAGTTCAACATTTTAAAATAATTATTAAGAGAGACCACAGAATTGTACTGCACTGGTTTTATTGAGTGATAAACGTAGGACTAGTTCACAAAAGCTGGTTTGTAAATATTCTCAATTATTTAAAAAGCGATTTGATTGACAGCAGTAGTTTTAGAGGCAAAAGTGTTTAGAATTAGGAGTTCTAACATATAATATCAATATTTTGGGAGTGAAACATTGCATGATAAGCAATCATTAACCTGAAAAATGAGATAGTGCCTCCATGTGGCCAAATTCTTACACACTGTTGGGGTCATGAGTCAAACATGCCCACCGATGACAGCCATGTTCTTCAACATAATCAAATGTCCTCATATACAATCATGACACCTTAGGCTCACTTTGAACATTTTGGTGTCTCATCGATATGAACCTAAATTTCAACTTTTTTGATAATTATTGACATTCAGACCCAAAAAACTTTTTCAGCACTGGTTTGGTTCCCATCGGATGCAAATCCTAAGACTGGTTTAAACCCCTAATAACAAATACTTAAAAAAGCAAGGAGCAGGAAAAACAAAAATATTTTGGCACCAACATTTTACTGCCCAGGACAGAGAACTCCAATACTGTTTAAAAAGCATCTCAGTGTGACCCTTCCTGACTGTTTGAATAATTCACAATCCACATTTGTTCTAACCTCTGTGACTGTATTTTTTTGGGCATTATTATTGGTGATTTGACATTATGAAAACATAAGCCTTTTATCTAAAAGAGCCGTATTTTGAAAAGCACCACAGCATAATCTTATTTTTGTTGTTTATTATTTCACATCTCAGAAGCATTTGACATGATTTTGGCCCAACACGGTACATTTACAGAACTAAGCTGGATAAAGATTCTTACCAGTCACTAAATGCTCACTTTTCAAAATATACATTACATATCACAGAAGAACAAACTCAGAAACATTAACACATATATCTAGATGCTTTTTAGCATTTTAATGAATACACTCACACAATCTTTGCTGAAATGCATGAGTCAAACTGTACATCAGAAATGTGGCATCATCATAAAACTCACTGTTTAAAAATAGACTGTTGTGGGTTGTATCATCCCATCAGCATAAATACTGAATGAATCTGACACTGCTTGTCACTAATGCCAGGGTTACTAGCCTATTTGTAGGACCATCAAAATGCCATTGTGACATTATTTTAATGACAATTAAACATTTTTTCTAATTCTCATTATCAATGGCAATTTGAGGAAATTGTCCAATGACAATTGGTACAAAATAAGTTTAATTTCCTTTATGCAAAATATTTCTATCTTTGTTTGAGTTTGCAATAAATTATTACCTGGGAATGTTTTTATGAGAATCACCCTACATGTATGTTTCAGCTGCTCCTCACATAACACTTCATACAGAAAGCACAATGACACTGCTGCAGACTACTGAGAGCTTTAACATAAACCTTTGGTGCAAAAGAGATTAATGCTTCAAACAGATCAGTTAAAATAGCAGAAAGCATGAACAATACATCCCTGTAGACACCTATGTTTACATAGGAGCATCTTTCTGCATGAGATAACAGATGAGTCAGACTGTAGGCATGTGACTCATGCTTGAACATCTCATGTGTGTATACAGGCACAGACCATGCTGGGCTGATACGTGTTAATTGGGGATGTCAGCATTGTTGTTGCGGTTGCCATATTTATGGTGGATGATCAGCAAAACCACCCCCAGGAAGAAGCACACAGAGCCCACTGTGATGTAGGCGATGCCCAGGAAAGGGTTCTTTCCCCCCATCCAGGAAATGGTGCTGAGAATCATGCGCTTGCGGCCATCAAAACTGCGCACTGGGTAGTCTGGGTTCACATAATTAAAGAAATCTACAGATACAGTTGTAGCTGTCTACTGTAAAATGTACTGCTTGCTTTTTATTGAATACATTTCATATGTAAGGTTTTTCACACTCAGATTAATAATACTGGCTGAACAAATAACAGCTTGCAACAGAAACACTTGTTTTAATAACTGCTGGTCTGTTTGTGGAAGTGACAGTTCTGAGTCACATTAAACATGCATTAACAAATAATATGGTCTCCAGGATTTTAGATTACACATCTGTTGTCACGGTCCAGCATTTCTTTTAGACACAGTTGTAGTGACTAAACAAAGTGCAATAATATTTTGAGGCAATCACAGAGGAAATGTATAATCTATCTATTGCTAAACTGGCCATTTTGATTCGAAATCATTTCACTGTATACCTTTAGCACCAAAATTCTGGGTAATCTCCTCAAAAGCAGTGTTACCTCTGCTCAGGGCAAATGCACAATTACAAGTGTGAAACTTCTGTTCAGTACTTTATTAATTTATTTTATTCACTGATTATGGAATATTGCTCAGAGCAAATGATTTACAATCATCTAGTAATCATTTCAAATAATCTAGGAAGAGTAAAATAAACTCAACTAAAACAACAAAATCAACTAAAAATCTGTTTTAATGTTCTAGTAAATCTTGACTGGACTGGTCTAATGTAAAAGGCTAATCATTTGTTGGACGTGTAGTCCACTGTGTCATCCCTAAGGCTAATCAGTTTCAGTTTCCTGAAAACAAGCCCAGTTAACATCACAAAGGTTTGTAGGTTGTAACTTTTAAATATACTTGGCTAAAGTTTTATTGTCAAGGATACTATAGGTCACTTCCAGGCTGTAGTTTCCCGGTGGTAATGTTGGAATCATGTTGTCCTTGTTCTTCTGAATGATGCGGTAGAGTTTTCTGAAGGTTGGGAGAGCAGCTGTTCTCATCCACACAATGAAATCCTCATTGATGAAACCATTGTTGTCAGGATCAGTGGGGTCCAGCTCATAAACCGGCTTACGCCAATTCACAGGTTTGCTTGTGTCTGTAATGCAAAAAATGCTGGTTAGAAAACCCTCAGCTGGTCAAGGAACACCCTGAGTGGCAAAACTAGTCAATACCAAAATGGTGGTTCATTCTGATTCTGTGTCAATAAAGGGATGGTTCACCCAAAACTGAAAATTCATTTTCTCAAGACTTTTTTTGCTTCTGAGAAACAAAAAAGATATTTTTAAGTATGTCAGTAATCAAACAACAGTGAAGTCAGCACCCACTGACTTCAATGGTATGGCCACAAAACCACCAAGACATTTCTCAAAATATTACTTGTGTTTCATAGAAGAAAAGTCATACAGGTTTGAAATGACATGAGAAATGATGGAAAAAAATATTTTGGGATGTACTGTTCCTTTAAGCTAATCTGTGAATCTTGTAGGCCATCCTATAAGGTATAAACACAAGTTATTATTTAACTTTAAAAAGTTTATGTTCTTGTTCCAGAGCTGTAGACTAGACTGACAGCTGCTGTTCATCACAGGCCTGTGTGCTGCATGTATTATTTCTAATCAAAGAATGTTTCAAAAGCAGGACAGAAACATGCTGGTCAGCTGAGAGTTTTTACCTTTTTTTAAATTAATAAATGAAACTAAATTTTTACGTTGAGTCACATGGGACGTAATGCCTTTGTAAGTTGCTCTGGTTAAAGAGTCTGCCAAATGCAGGAACGTATAACACGTTACTCAATGCATATAAAACACTGAATTCATCCATCAGTACAATAATGAGTCTTAGGCATTTAGCTATACATCAACTGTTGTGTATACACTGCCATTAATTTGACTTTGACAGTGTTATGCTGGTTGTTAACAGCATACTGGAGCTATAAAAAATAACACACAAGTTTTCCATCAGTCAAACTTTCCATCACCAATATTCCAAAACTTATTATATTTAGGGCTGTCTTAATAAAATCTGAATGTTCAATTCAAAAGAATCTTTGATTACAATACAGCAGTATAGCAGAAAACTGAGTATACTTGCATTAAATATAAACCATTTCAATCGAAAATCTGCTTTGCTAGGGTTTGTACCTTGAAACACTACAGAGAGGTTGTTGTTGTTTCCTCCAGGGTTTCTAAACTTCACATGTTTGTCAGTCCACCATGCAATGCCTGTCTTCACCAGATGAACTGCTATTCTGCTTCCATTAGGATGGATATAAAACAGCTTCAAAGTGTCTAAAGACACATAAAACAACTGAATGAACCCAACATGAATTAGTTTAGTCATGGCCTTCTGTGAGCTCAGGGTGGCAACAGTCATTATAGTCACTAATTTCAAACATTTAAGTCTTACCATTGAAAAGACTGTTAGCAATAGCACCACAGGGAGCTATGGGCTTCTTGTCACTTGTTTGATATGGTTCACACTCTTTACTTGGGCTCTGTAAAACAAATCCAACGTCTAAACATCTTAAAGTGACACCTGTTGTCAGACAGAATTTCTTAAAAAGAACTTTATACAAAATGTAGCTATAAATGTCATTTTCCCCCCATGCTTTAGCCATCATAAAATAGTTTAAATGCACTTCCTCAAAGCACTTACCAGTAAAGAGCTTTTGTCCCCATTCAACTGACTGTCATCCCTTGATTTGACATATCGTCTGTGGTTTTGATAGAAGTTAGACAGTCCGTAGTACATGAAAACATTACTCTGCAACAGAAAACAGCATCACAGCGTATAAACCATCAATGACAAACACTAAAACCTTTTGTGCTGAGGCTATTTTAGTTATAGATCTGCAGCTTCAGTCAGTTTATTCACTGAATTGATCTGGAACCTTTTATCTTACGAGCGGGAAATAATTCTATACCAGCGAATCTGTCCAGGGTGATCAATAAAACAGCCTTTAAAATGCTAGTGCATTATACATGAGCACTGAGGCCATTTTGAGGTCATTTATTTAATCGATAAATTATCTCAAAAACAAGTAACGTGCCAAGTAACAATCCCAACTTATGGACCTATAGAGAAATATATCCACAAATGAAACAGCTTTCAACAGCATGGAGTGTAGCCAGAGTGGATGGCATAATGATAATACGGCTGTAAATGACCTTTTTACCTCTTGTCTTGATGTTTTTGACACTTTCACAAACTTTCAGGTTTCTTTTATTCTCTGCAGGAATTGATGATGTGTTTTTTTAATGTTATTTTTGGCTGAATGATCAATATCATGGTACACAACAGTACGACCCATTAAACAGACAATATGTCCACTTTAATTCACAATCAGTTAAATACAGTATCAACCCTGAATACTGTAGTATAGAATTATAAAAAAACAATAAAATAACAAAAATAACTTTCCATATAAAGGCTATAGTTAATGACACAGAGCAGCTACACTGTTAGAGTTATTAGTTAATGATTCAAGTTTTCAGTGGTCATATCTGAAATAAATAGACAGGCTAATACATTATCTGCTATTTGGCTAAAAGGAGGAACAACATTACAGTTAAAAGAGTAAGTACAGCTTTTAAACTTTTAAGAAACATTAGCCAATGTTCTGAGAATGTTAGCTGGGAGGAGGTAGAGGAACCTAAAAGATGAAGGCAAATGTACCTCAAACGGCTGGTCCAGAGTGAAGGGCACAGAGCAGCTACAGGGACTGGTGCTGTTCCAGCTGTAGTTGTGCGAGCAGTTGAAACATGGACTGGACATGTCAACACCAGTGTAGTCAACCTGCAACACAACATCCATCAGACCTCTGACATCATTCAATCTATTCATGACACATTCAACTCTGATCGCACGAGCTGAAAACCTTCAACATGTTGCCCTGTAGGTTGTACGAACGTTTCCCTATCGTTTCTATTAGGTAACAAAACTTTCAGTTTTTAGGCGTTGTATTAACGTTGTTGCTTGGTTAGAGGAACGTCATTCATTAGTTTTTTAACGTTTTAGAACCGTTCCACTAATAATTTAAGATTAAGGTTTTTGATTGACTATATTTCCGTTAGAAACTTCCCACTAACGTCACTGCAGGAACGTTTGCTAACGTTTCCCGTTATGCACATTAAAATGAGTAATAAAATAGACATTAATTCAGATCGCAGGTGCTGGAATCGTCCGACATGTTGCCATGGTTACAGGGTCACGGTAAGCACCTCGAACTCTTTAATGTTGTTGGAAGTGACGAAGAGTCCGATGCCGATGGGGATGAAAATAAGTCCGATCACGAAGAAAGCGGGCAGGACGGTACCGGCGGTCAGGATGGGCTGCCATGCGGGTAAGCGCTGCTGTTTGAAAGCAGTGTTGTCGGGCTTTTTGCTCTTGATGGCGCCCGGTCCGCCGGAGCCCACCGATCCGGGATGATGACCGTCCTCATCCTTCGCGTTATAACTGGACGCCATCATCGCGCTTTAATCCTCCGCAGACGAGCGAAAGACGATCGGACGCTACACCACGGGCTGAAATGCGTTATTTTGATAGACGGTCTGTGCTTGAGTTCGCTGACTTCATTGGCGTTTGTATCCTAAAGCTTGACGAAAGCAGCGTTAACAGAAACAACGATCGTTTCCGTAACATAAACGATCACGCACAAGACGACAAACAAGGAAGCGCAGCAGCCAATAGGCTGAAAGCGGCGCCGTGACGTCACGACACCCGCCGTCTATATGTAGACAGTCTTTATCCAAAAATTATAAGATTATTTTTGTGCCAATAAACTTTCAATAAACGAGCAAAAATAAACAGTGTGAGTGAAGAACAACGTATAGGCCTACTTATACTAGTTAAATTAGAAGTTATTCTAAATGCGCTTAATTGTCAGGAACATATTACACAAAGCAATTTGTCTCCTATATTCAAATAAATATATGTTTCGTTTGAAATAAACTTATTTTAATAAACTTATAAACTACACCATATGTAGCAATACTGTTTTTTTAAGGCCTTTTATACAGGCCTAATCTTTATAGATAATTAAGTGGGTGGAATAATGAGTTACGGTTGAAGCATGCATACATACCAACACTCAGTACACAAAACACATACAACAGTGACAATCAACAAACATTTTTATAAAAGAAAGAACATTACACGTGTACTTTAAAATAAACAAAAACAAAATAAACCAGTATAATTTGTGACATAACACTGTTGACATCACACGAGGTTACAGTAATGCAGACTCAGGTAATTACTATGACTGTACACAGTGCTGTGATCACATTTACTGACCATGAGTAATATGAAGTCTTTTAACTGTAATACAACTATTAGTGATATTCTGTACTTTTACATTTTTGTGCAGCGTTTCATAAGAACCACAGTTAAAAACATCTTGCTTTACAGATTATGTGATTATGTGAGACATTACACCCTAAACATTAATACATTATTAAAAGACACAATTTAAGTGTATGTAAACTGTTTTAATGTTTATTTTCCTTAAAAATATGTTCATGAGAATACAGAAATGCATTTGAATGACTGTCAAAGACAAACAGAAGCTTACACCAGATATTACACCAGAAAATGATGTATTTACAGCACTTGCAAGCAGGGCATCTGTCTGTGCTAACCAGACAACCTGGACCTGTGCTTGCCATTAACTGACATTGTTCTGCAGTAAAGGCAAAAGATTGCGAAGCAAGTTTCCAAGGGCAAGAAAAATAAGTGTCGTCAGCATTTGTAGAAGCCATTGACGTACATTCATTTCCAGTAGACTTAAATGTAAACTTGTGTTATTTGTTCAGTCGTTTCAGCCCTTCCCTCCACCCAGACAGACTCCATTGCTTACAGTTGCTTTTTTCAGCTCAATGTTAATGGCCTGGTTCTCTGCATGTGTTTCCATTTTAACACCTGTGCTGATGCCCAGAGCTCCAAGCACTGCTTTTCCAGTTTTCATCCCTCGGGACATGGGAATACAAGTGAACGCTGATCGTGCTGATGGAACATCCAGCACAGGCTGCTGTTAAGTACGGATAGAGAACATAAGTAAAAAGATAAGTGTTTTATTACTGACAGAAACCTTTGTACTTTCTATACTAACCATCATTTATAAATTTGTTATTTATTGAGCATTGGTGTTGTGACATTGCATTGATAGTTTTATCATGTGACTGTTAGGGGTGTAGTTTCTGGGGATATGGGAGGAGCAACCCCCCCCCACACACATACACACAAAGTTCAAACTGAATCTACACACCCCTGTGAAACAGTCATTTTGCCTGACAAAACATTTTCGTGTGTCAAAATTTTTTTTTTTGCTAGTCCTGGAACTAGACTTAGTCCTAAAAACTATCTCTAACTACAACCATTAACCACCCCCAAACCAGATAAGAATTAATGCAATGTTGGCAAGAATGTTATTTAAGCTTAAGCTGAAGTTTAAACCTAGCCCTAAAGTCTCATTATGTTCTAGAACCAACAAAAGGTCCTGGAAAACATTTTAGCAATATCATGGTCACCCTTTATAACTTTCTTTAACCATAGTAAAATTACTGTAACACATGGCCTGTCTTGGATTACTGCTATATCAGATTCTTGAATAATGTGGTGTATATGAGGCACTCACCGTTGAGAGTGTTGGTCTGACTGGTGCTTTTGTGACCTGCATGATGGTGTTGCTGCTCGTCAATTTGGACATTGACTTGCTGACAGTGCGTGCTGAGCGTAAAGCATTTCCAGTGAAAGTGTCCTTACTCTCAGATGTTACAGGAACAGATTTGGCCGTGGCGACTGAGCCGTGGTTTTCTGTGGACTTTCTGAACTGTGATCCTAAGTGAATGGGAATCTTACTGTCCTCTGTGGTGATGATATTAACATGTGAGCTGCACTTTTTGATCGGTGTGGGAACCATTCGCTTCTCAGGGGTCACCCTAAATACAGCTCTGCCTGTTATCATATCCGTGGGTTCTGGGGAGCTGCTGTTAGATGCAGTGGATACAGGTGAGAATGATTTGTCCATAGAAGGAGACCTCACAGTCTGTGGATTCTTTACTCTTGAGATGGTGGCAATGGTCATTGGGGATCGTGCTGTCTCTGGATTCTTTGGCTCTTTGGTTCTTTCATTTGTGGGAATAAGGGTCATTTGCGGTTTCTGAATCTCTCGTGATTGTGCGGCAGTAGCTTGTTTTATCAAGTCATTGGAGGAATTGCTAAATTGTAAGGTTTCCTTATTTTTCTCAAGGATCACTTGATCATGTAATGACTGGCCATATTTTTTAGACATGTTGACTTTAGGAGGTGCGGGCTCCTCACCAGTATCTAAAGATACTTCAGAAACACTGCTGTCTTTCTTCTTCATCCAAGGAATCCAGGACTTTTTAATAGTAAAGTCTGTTGGAGGATAGAGTTCACGCACTGTTGGTCTCTGTGGCGGCTTCTTTAAGCTCTTCTGTTGAAGACTACTCATAATACAGTTCTCCTCCTGAACAGATTTTTTGATGAATGCAGCAGGGGTGTCATTGTCAGCTGTCATATTTTCAATCAAATCTGTCTGAACTCCAGTTGACATCATTTGAACTTCCATCATTTTGCTTCCTTTGCTGCAGGGCCGCAAGGTGCGACTGTAGCGCTTTGTGACCTCAAGTTCTTTGGTAAGGTTTAGAACTTCATTGCTTATGCTTTTTTTCTTGTCCTTCTCTTCCAGGAGCCTCTGTTGTAGGATAGAGTAATCCACCTGCAGTTGGGACAGCTCATCTTCTTTGTTCATGAGCTTATGAATCTTCTCCTTCAAGGCTTGAACATCATCTTGAAGGTTTCTGGTTTTGGCCTCCTCCATCATGAACCAATGTCTCAATTCCTCCTCCTGACAACCTGCCTCACCTTGCTCTACTGCCTTATTCAATGCAACCTGACCCCTTATTTCCTTTACTTGCTGTGATAGGAAATAAACCTTTTCCAACTCAGTTAAAAATGTCTTTTCCAACATTTCATTCTCATCCTCTGATTTGATCAGGTCTCCCTCAGGAGTTTCAAGAAGGTGAAGGTGGTTCTTCATTCTTTCAGTCTCCAAAGTCAGCTCCTTAACTTTATTTTTATCTTTTCCAGATGTATTTAAGACATTCTGCTCTCCTGCTTTTTTAGTAGTTTCCTTTTCTTCTTCATTCATTCCATCAGTACCATGCTTCATCAAAACAAGCTTGGAGTGCAGATCTTGACACTGCTGTTCTGCCTTGGTAAGCCTGCCCTTCATCTCATCTCTTTCCTTGACAAGGCCAGCTATCTCTAACTCCATCTCTGATTTTAAATTTAGACGTTTCTTGCTCTCTTCAATTAGTCTTTCAGTAACCTCCGTCACTTTCTCCTGCTCTGCCTTATACAGTGTGTTTAGTTCCTCTTTCTTCTTTTCCTCAAATTTAATTATGTCTGCCATTTTCTGGTTTTCATTTACTATTATTGCAGTAATTGACTTAAGTTTAATTAGATCTTCCTTTAAATCCAATTCATCCTTTTCTAGTTTCAGCTCAGATGATTCAAGCTCCTTCATACGAATTTTAAGACTCACTAGTTCATCTGTCAGGTCTTTTGTCAGGCTTTTCTCTTTGTCCAAAGCTACTTGCAGCTGGCCATATTCTGTCCTGCCCTTATTTAAGATTGTCTCTAGTTTTTCCAACTCTGTCATTCTCTCTTGCAATTTTTCCACCTCCAGCCTCAGCTCCTTATTATGGGTCTCCTCAGCATGAAGTTTCTTTTTCAACTCATTGCACTTGTTCTCAGTTTGAATAAGCTCATCATCCTTGTCTTTGATTTCATAAATGCGCTTGTATGTAATCTCAAGTTCTGTCATCAGATTTGAGTTGCCACACTCGCCCTTTCCGAACTTGTCCCTCAACTCCTGGAGCTCTTCTGCTGATTTCTGAAGAACTTCACTGGTCTCTTTAAGTTCCTTGCTTTTGTGTGGTAATTCCATCGGCTTCTGGGACAGCTGCTGATGTTGAGATTTATGACAGGACAGTTTTGCAGACATTTCTTTTTGCTCTTTTGCGAACTTTAACATTCTTAGCTCTGACTCTGCTTCAAGATCCTGGATCCTCTGACTGTCCTCCTTTGTTTTTCTCTCTGCTTCATTGAGCTTTTGCTCCTTTTCTTGGAGTTTTTGAAGAAGATTTTGTATTTTCTGACTCTGTTTGTTAATCTTCTCCAGATGAAGTTCTTGTTCATCAACCATCATTAGTGCAAAGGACTTAAGTTTAACCAGCTCTCCAGTTGTTCTTCGCATGCATTTAGAAAAGTCTTTTTCCTTTCGTATTTGGTAAGTTTTCTCTTGTTTTAGCAACCGCTTTAACCTAGTGCAGAAAAAACAAGTATGACTCATTGTATGTTTGCCACTATATCACAGAAGAAAGATTTACATTTAATTGAATATAAATAAACTGACTTTAATAAACACATTAAAGTAAATAATTAATGGAGTACAATCAGGTCTTTGTTAATAATCATCATGTGATTTTTCAAGGCTTTATTTAACAGGCCTTTTAAACCTAAATGAGCTAGAGTACAAATAATCAAACTTTGTCCAACAAAAGCACTCTCATCTCTCTTTTACACCTCGCTGCTGTCACACTGACTGTAATGTTAATGTACATGAATGTTTAACTAAGAATCCACACCTGGCTGCCTTCCACCCAACTGCTGATACTAATACTAACAGAGTACAACAAAATACTAGCAAAATCTAGTATTCAAAATATTAAAAATCAGCTGGAAGACACCAAGCAAATTACAGTTAAAAATGCGCCTTCAGCTTGGAGATCTCAATGAAATGGTGAAATAGTGAAAAATATTAGATATATAAATATTGTATGTTTTATTAATGTTACATTTTTGCTGTAAAATTCAAATGCAAAGAAAAACATCATGTAGTTGGCAATAAATAAGTCACATGATTTATTTATGGCATAACATTTCTGGCAAAGTTATTCTCTTTTTACTCTGTGGATGTGATAGTATTATCCATATACTAGTGTATTATGTTATTTAACATTACACAGAATGAAGCCTCTGTCATCTAGTGTCTCCTCTCACCGCTCTCTCTCCTGCTCCAGCAGATTGGTGAAGTCATCACTCTTGTTCATGTAGTCCACGTGTTTACGTTTCTCAGTCTCCAGTTCACAGACGGTGTGACGGTGGCTTTTCTCTGCCAGCAGCAGCTGTTCCAGCATACACTGGTATGACTGCTTGTGTTTATCCCGTAATCTATCCAGCTGAGACCCACAGGGAGCAAACCACACAGTGATATATGTGATAAAAGCATGCACACAGAATTAAACCTTAAGTCACTGGTATTGTTTTTCTGTGTGTGTACCTCAGCCATTGGCTTCTCATACACATTGTCGTGGTTCATGTGGTTGTTGCTGAGCACTCGGTCTCTCTGCAGGGCTTTCAGCGGCCCTGCTGAACCATAGCGAGACTCCAGTTCCTCTGGTCGGCTCAACATCTCAGACCGCAGCAGACGGATCACATCCTCTCGTGCCTGGGCAACGAGTGTAGAGAATTAGAAATAAGAACTGATGTGGGAAATATGCCCACAGTTTGTGCCTCTGAAATAGTGATGTTTGAATAATGACATCAGATCTGTGTGTAATAACTGGATGTGCTTCAAACAATGTATTCATATTTATAATCTTATGATCTTATAACGATGAAGTTTAAAAATGAGGAATTACAGAACATCTCAAACATAAATAACCACTTTATTCCACCCCAGAAGGTGCCAGATCAGACAGGACAGACCATCTCAAAATCCCTCCTGCCATCTGTGGAACACAGAAAACTTTGGAGACTTTTTGCAACATGAATTTAAAGCCACAGAATTTACAAATACGTGATTTTAAGAATGTTAAACTCTATACAGATAACCTGTTGTTAAAGGATTTCAGGGTCCAAGTCTGAGACCTCATTGTAAATCTGAGATTTAAAGTTTAATTTAAAGGACTTTTTTAATACAAAGAAACTTAATAACGTAAAATGATAAAGAACTATCTGGCACTGGTACTATTTCTAGAAGAACAATCAAATTCTTAGACAACAAAAAGGTTGCAGGTTTAATTTCCAATGCTGAGAGGAAGCAACTGAGGTGCCCTTGAGCAAAGCATCTTAACTTCCTGAGCGCTGCAGTGAAAGGCTGTTAAACGCAGAGAACAAATTCAGAGAATAAGACACCGTACTTATCCTGCATGTCACAGCACTTCACTTACAAATCGACATCAAAATAAGAATAAGAAAGTGAGGACAAACAGTTTGCAGTTTAGCTTATCATTGTCTAATCAGACAATATTCTAAATAGTCAGTGCATAACACTTCATTTTTTATGACATAAGATTCTGGCCAAATGTATTAATTCTTTTTTTTGGTAAAATGCTCATTTTTGCAATGATCTGTTTGCATCACTATCTCAAACCAGTACATATTTAGATTAAACACAATAACATTTTAAAGCACTTCTATTAATGAAGTCAGATATACACGGACTGATTGTGATGACACATAATAATCTTTCAAAATTGTGAATACCTGAATTTCTCCTTCCATTATCTCCAGCACCTTCAGAAGGTTGTCTTTAGACAGATCCCTCAACCCAGAGATTTGGCCTTCATTCTGTATTGATTTATTATCATTATCAGACCCAATCTTCTCTGCATCTTCTGATGGTTTAACCTTGATGCTCTTCTCGATGTCCATTATTTTTCCATCATCTTCCTTTTTTATGTCATGTGTAGTTTTTGTGACAATCAGAACTTCAGTTACTGGGCTGTCCACTGTATTATCTTT
>JAZGTK010014535.1:0-13680 GCA_036877625.1 Ambastaia sidthimunki
GAGGTTTAGCGTGATTGCTGAATATTAGGACTGTCAAACTGAGTGATGTCAAGCGATTTTTGGTGATTGTCAGGTAGCAACTTTAAGATACTGTTTTTCTTTATATAATATAATCCTTGTTAAACATGACAAAAATCACCCCAACTGCTTTGTCTCGGAGGAAGATTGTTATCACAGAGCCCACGCCTTCATGTTTCTTTGAAATGGCTTATGTCAATAGGGAACTCATTTCTGTTCTTTCATGGAAAGGAACAATAGTTTAATTCACTATTTGACCTGACATTTAGATGATCTTTGCAGATGAGAGTATGGATCAAACAGTAGCTTAGCTGTGATCCTCTTAAGTGAATGCCATTCGCTGAAAGCACTTATATTCTCAGTGCAGTTTTTATACCCTAAAGGAAAAACCACAAGTTATTCCCACTGTATGAAAGCAATAACAGTGAAAACATTTTTACATGCCACAAGTGTAGTAATTCCACATTTGGTTACATTTTTATTTCAATTTTAAACTGTCTCTATAAAATAATATAATGGAATTTATGAATTCATTTTGTTATATACTCTTATGTATTTACATTTCGCATCATCAGTGTCAACGTCAACGTTTGAGCAATAGGACAATCTCATCGTACCGGAGTACTTGCCAGGTGATGCCAAGTGGGCGGTCCATGATGTAAAGCCACGCCCCCTTTCTACTGCTGTTCCGATCGTGTGTAAATGATTTTTTTATTTGTTTGTTGTGTCTATGTAAAGTAAATGAGAGTAAGTAGAAAGAGTTTATGCAGATATGTTCCATACAAAATGCAAGTTTATTAACTTCCATGCCTCCGATTAGATCATCCAACAAGAGTAATGTGTAACCTCAACTTTAATTCACAGCTCAATCTTCTGGAAAATGAAAATACAGAGAATAGCAAAAATCACAGAATATTTAGACAACTTCTGAAGAGCCAAAATAAAGAAAAACACTTTAACCTTTAAAAAGAACGGGACTTGACTTCCTCCAATAGGATTCAATGTAAAGGGCTCCCTTTGAAGTGTAGCAGGGTAAAATATCACAACTTTACAGTTAAACCAAAAACGCTCTGAATATATATACAATACACACACTATACATAAATACAAGAAAGATAATTACAGAATATCAGCAAGAAAAGAAAAACAAGAAACAAAGACAATGGAGTAAATATTTTGATTCCAAAGTAAGTAAAGTAAATATAGAAAGGAAGGCAATATTTTACAGAGATTTGCTGTTCACAAAGGAATTACCAAAAAAACTAACACTGTGCCACCAGTGTCTTAACATTCACTTCCTGTGAGCGCTCTATTTCCATGACTGGGGATGATCGAAACTGTAAAAGATGTGTCTTTGTAAAGTCAGAGGTCTGTTGATTAAGCAAATGTGACCTTCCACAGGGAATAATACAATACAAATCTAATGCAGCTTTCATAAGAGACACATACAAAATGTTTAACAAACACTAACTGGGATTTTTTTCACAGCTTCTCCTTCAGATGTCAAAAAATGTTGTTTAATAATGGTACATAAGGCTCAGTGCAGTAAAAAGGAACAGATCTTTTGTGTTGTACTTGTGTGTTGTGTTTAAACCAGGCAACTTGGTGTGCTCTGGTTTCTAGAGCACTGTTTTCTAGATTACTGTTTTCTAGATTACTGTTTTCTAGAGCATTGTTTTCTAGCATCTGTGCACACACTGTACGAGATAATGTTTATAATACTAGGCACTCATTATTATTGCATAACTTTGACCCTGTTTGCCTTTACAAAATTATGCCACAAAACCATGCGAGAATGCCAGAGAGGGGTAAGTAATGAATAATTGTTAAAACAAATTTTTCTTTTAGTTTAACAGAACTGAAACCTTATTCGTGCAAGAATAAACACTACATTTGTAAATTTGTTGTCGATGACTCTTGAATACTGTGCAGGGGAGACTCAGTTCATTGGGTTTATGCTTTATTCACATTTTATAGAATCAGTATAAAAACACTGAAAATTGCCAGCTAAAAATTACCATCTAAATATACTATAAGAAGGCAGGACTGCCTGAATACTGATGCGCTAAACGTTTGATTTGATTGTTCAAAAAACAAAAACGCATGCAACTACATGTGCGTTAAGAACAACCCAACTGAACACTTTATTATATTAACTAAACGAGCGTCTCTGAAAAATCTGCATATGTATAAAGATAATCCCTTGTATTTTTAAAAAAGCCCTATTTTAATAGGTATTTACAGCCTGTAAAACGGAGCGATATCATTTCACTTGCACATATATTACAACATTTTTAAAAGTATTTTGTTTGTACAGAAAATAGTCATATGCGGATGAAGTGTCCCACCTTACAGACGAGCCTCAAAAATACAGAATATCATAAGATAAGATACAATGGGGATTAATGTCATGTCTATTTTAAAATAATTACTTCCATACTTCATAAAAACAAGGTGCTCGTATTATGTTCAAGCCCATATACAACAGAATACACGCTTGTGTACACAAATACATACTGAAGAACATAAAACATCGTTGATCGTAATACTTCAGAAAATACCAACAAACAGAAGCTAGAATTGAATTGGTCTTGTTATATCTCTATTGGACAAAGTGTTTCAAAGTTGCTTTTCTATTAATCCATTAAAGTTTTCTACAGCATTTCATCGTTTAACTTGAATTGGTGGCACAGAGGATGTGGATGTCCCAGCAACTGACTGATTGTAGATTTATTCAGCATGTTTGATCATGTAAAGTGGCTTTAAATTCTGGTAATCATCTGAGAAATGAATGATGTGGCTCTGTGGCCACTTAAAAGTGCTGATGGGTCCCAAGACGACAGCTTATGTGACAGCTCTCCTGTTAGAATCCATGATAATATAGTACATATACCATAATCGACACAAATGTCACACCATTCAACTTACAGCTGGGTAAAGTATGTAAAAGCATTTGTTGTATTCACAAATGGGTTGTATTGCTTCTTTTGAGTATCTTGGTTTGTGTAGTGTTTATAGAAATATACAGCTAGATACTGAAATTAGTACAGATTCTAATTACAATGAATATGGCTCAGTAAATAATTTAATCTCTTTATATCTTTCCAAAACTGGAGCATGAGTGCATAACAAAAATAAACATGAATTACGTCAAACACTAAGAATTCTGGACAGTCAATCAGAGATCACTTGAAAACTCACCCCACTGACTGCCCTCTACTGGTGACTTTAGGAATTGTTAAATTGATACCGAAACCATAAAAACAAAAAAATGCCTGATGCATTTCACACAGAACTTAGGACCATAACTTGCTAAACTCGTTGTATATGCAGGGTAAAGGGCGGAGCCTAATTTCTTACATTTGGGTAAAGGTGTGGAACTGACCCATGTAGCCAAGTGGCTCAGAGCCTTAACTTCCAAAATCAATTTTACAAGGAAAGGAAAACAGAGATGACCTTCAAAAGACTTACTCTGCATATTCTATAAAGTTACTACACCTCCAAAATGTGGTAGCTAGAAATCCACTATAAATAGAAGAGGTATTTGAATTATAGAAAACAAAGTGGCACTGGTAGAAATCGAAAATTTTGTCCATGTTTCAAAGCCACCTGATATAAGAACCAGAGAGAGGACCAGGCCAGCTCTTCCCCAGGAGCTCAGAACGATTATATTGCTTTTCTGCTTTGCATTATCTTGCTCAGTAGACCCTCATCACCCGGTTTCACTAATTTTACCCTAATCATAATCAAACTGTGTTTATCCGTTTCATTGAGAAATCAAATTCAATGCAAACTGTATCACCAATTTCCTTTAAAAATCAAATCAGTTTCAAATCAACATCTCTGGGAACAGAAGATACAATGAGCCTAAATAAAAACACTGATATGGTGTTTGTATGCGTGATCTCCACCTCTATTCTTCTTCTGAAGTCTCTCATCCATCATCACAGCCTCCCGATCCTTCTCAGATACTCCTGGCTTACGACTTTCCACAAAAAGATGAATGCTAAAAATTATACAGCCACATTTATGGACAATCTTCCTATTTGCCTTCATCACCACGTGAACCTGGCCAACATCTGGCCGAGGTGAAGCCCAGACCCCCCATTCTGTATCTCTTCACATTGTAGATGTTGGCTTAGAAGCAGCCGTTTAAAACATGAACACAAGATAAATCAGAGAAAGACAAACCAGAAAACAAACCGTCTGTACAAGTGAAGAACTTCTTTCAAACAGACATGACGCAATCAAGCAGCGCTTGAGATAAAAACATCCTGGGCTCCAAATTTCAAGACGACCGGTAGATCAGCCTCCTTCATTTCTGAATGGACCATGTTTAGATCTGCGGATTTGTGGGAATCATTATATTTTTCTTCTCTCTCAGACAGGGATGGCCATGTCTGTGGTGTCCAGCCCAGCTGAACGCCGTTGGGGGAGACCCAGCTCTCCCTGTGTGTGTGTAAGTAGGTGTGAGTTGGTGAGGAGACGTGGTTCAGACCAGCATGTGTCTGCGGCGATGCAGGGCCAGATGGTCTGAGCGAGAGAAGCTTCGATCGCAGTCTCCACACTTGAAGGGTTTGACACCAGTGTGTTTCCGATAATGCCGCGTCAATTCGTCAGAGCGGGCAAATTTCCACGTGCAGCCCTCCCAGGTGCACTTGTATGGCTTCTCACCTGGTGGAGATAATATACCATTCGTAAGGGGATTGACTGTCAATGTGAATTAATAAAGACTAAAACCCCCCTAACAATTTAGGTTGTAGGGCCGTTTCCCTAACATTTCTATTAAGTAACAAAAACATTTCTAGGAACATTCAAAACAACCAGTTTTAAAATGCCGTATTAATATTTTTATGCTGTATTAACTTTTTTAGTTCTAGTTTAGTTATCTTAAGGATAACGTTTTTGATATGTTTGAAAGCACTCTACTAATGTTACTGCTAAAATGTTTTGGAGAACAATAGGAGAACTTTTAGAGAATGTTAGCGTTCTGAGAACATTTCCTGTTAGCTGGTAATGTGAATCAATCAAGTCTGAGAAAATGAATCAATCAAGTTAACTAGCATGACTGGTTAACTAGCATGAGACTGAATGAGAATGAAGACTTGAGTGTTGACTAACCTGTGTGTGTTCTCCGGTGTGCCTTTAAGTGGGAGCTCTTGGTATAAACTTTATTACAGCCTGCAAAGTCACATCTGTGGATGCGTCTCTTCTTGGAGTCTGGAGACTCAGGAGGCTGTGGTCGTCGAATGCTCTCAATACTGAATGGTGACATGGAACTGAAGAAAACAGGAGAGTTTTAATCACTCTGTGTAGGGAATTTCAAGCAAATACTTTTGGACAATACTTCCTCACATACTGATGAGGCTCAGTGCTGCCGCCATGTGGTAACATGACAGAAAACAACAACAGTTTGAGACACAAGCTGTATCTTGTTACTATTGTTAGTCTGCGATACTATTATCAGGTATCATAATGAAATATGATCTTTATTACAGCTGATACTAAATAAGCATGCTTGTAAAGTGTTGGTCATGGGTTTGATTTTCAGTGAACACGTGGAAATGTATGTATTTTCCAAGTACTGGAAGGAATTAACTTTCTTTATTGTATAATCGAAGTTAAAGGTACACGCAGCAGGTTTATTTTACGTTTCTACTGCTTCTTAACAAAACTCAACCAGACCTTTAACTAAACTGAAACGTATTGCTCCTAACTATTGTATTAGTACAATGTATATCATTACACAGCAGAACAGAATGTGCGGGTTTAAATTGTTTTGTTTAATTTTGCCCCAGTATTAAATTCACATTTCAATACATGCACGAACACACAGCTATAATACAAAATAGACAACATAAATCGAAATCTTTTAGTAAATGTTCTACCTCTAATCTGTCACTAGATGGCGCTGAAGGTCTGATGCACTTTGCAGGTATAATAATTTGTCAGAGGCTGAAATTATGAGACTTTTTTTCTAACAAAACAAGCCATAATTTTAACAGTGCAGTGCAATTTGTTTTATGTTAGTTTTATGTTAAAAAGCGAGGAAGTGTCTTTACATGCCGAGTCCAATCTGGAGAATCTTATTCCAAATCAATATTACACAGAATTAAAGGATCAGATGAACAAAACTGTACAGTATTAACATGCTGTCGCTTATGACTGCTGTGGGAAAATTAATTACTGACGTTCCAGACGGTGGGCCTGCTTTCAACAGACACTGTTCAACTGGCACTCAATGAGAGGATTTGTACAGGATATCGACCAATGAGCTCACTGAACCGTTGGAAGAGCGAACAGCCACGTCAGTGTGAGAACATGCTGTGTGTTTGTGTGCATGAGTTTGAAAAAAGCATAAATCGTTTTTATTCAATTTCTCTCATAGTAAGAGACAGCAGAGGCCTAATTACAGTAGATTGTCCTGACTCCCCTTCCCTTCTAAGGTAATAAGAGCTCTACATCCCCTGCTTTGCTGATTGGCATGGGCTGGGCCTAGCAGTGAGGGCCAAGGGGGCGTGTTGAGACAACCCCTCCAGTGAACTGTCTCCACCACACGCAGCCCACTTCCTGTTTCTTCCCCTGCTCCTGGGATCACCTGTTGGTGTTGGAACGCCGCCAAGCAAAGGCCTAGCGGAAATGAGCCAATGTGTCAGAAATGAGGCTGAACTCTCTCACTGCCTCGAGCTAACACACACAGAGAGCGAAAAAGATAGAGAGAGAAAAGGAGAGAGACAGGGAGAAAGAGACAGGGAGAGAGAGACAGGGAGAGAGAGACAGGGACAGAGAGACAGGGACAGAGAGACAGGGAGAGAGAGACAGGGAGAGAGAGACAGGGAGAAAGAGACACACAGGAGGGGAGAAGTGAAATTGAGAAGTTGAGACAAAGAGAAGCAGAGAAAAAGGCAATGAGCCAAACAGTCTCTTTTGAAACTACAAGAGAACGAGAGTTACAGAGAGTGTGATAGTGAGAGAGAGAGAGAGAGAGAGAGAGCTTTATGCAAGTATGAAAGTTAGAAAAAAATGGGGAGGGGAAGGAGCGCTCAGAGGGGGGGGGGCTGTGAAGGGAGTGACAGGATTTACAGTGGAAAGAGTTTCGGTGGCGAGCTCTCACAGGATGTTTACTGTCTGATATATTTCAGAGGGGACGCCACTCACATAAATAACCACACAGAAGTCTGAATCATGGAAAATGACACTGAATAAACAGATTCACCTGACAGGTACAGACGTTTAGTCTCTTTAATGTGATGGACGATCTGTCTCAAATCACGGCGTCAAGCAGAGGTCGACCGATTTATCAACCGCCGGACTGACGATTAATCAGCTATCAGATATCAGCAAAAATAAACATTGAATGAATGTTCATATGAAGAAAAGACACATGATGCATGAATGGTTTATTTATAAACCCATTATTGATTGGAGGTCTGTTTCAATACAATACAAAATTACTGGACTGGATTTATGAAGAGTGATTGCTGATTCTTATTGGTGATAAATCTCTGTTCGTGAGCTGCTGGGAACAAACATTTCAAATACGAAGTATTTGTAATTGTAACTGTAATTTTTTTTTCTGTTCTTTACATTTTTTCTCTACTTTTTCTGGTTATTGTCTGAGGTTTTATTCTCTCTCTGCACAGGCATACAGGCTACAGAGAATGTGTTTCAAATCGGTTTAAATTGAGCCGTTGTTCCTTTAGTCTCTGCCAAGTCTTCAAAGTCACCTGTGCAGGGAGCTCTGCTAGGGACCCGTGGTGTTCTCTGGTCCTCTCTTCTAAACATGTGTCACAACAAGACCTGCATCTCATCTAAAAATCGCACAGAGAAAACTGCACAGAGCAGAACCGGGAAAAGACAGAGCGAGATTACTGTAGCTTCAGTGCAGTACACAAAAACACTTCACTGAGTCCAGTTATTCAGAGGTGAGATCCTCTGAACCCAGAAGGAGCCCTTAGAGGAAATAAGGCCTAAAACATACTCTACTCAAATTCACAAACACAAGTGCTTCTTGCTTAGCAAGCTGCTATGGGTTTTTTTAATGCCACGGTAACGTCCAAATAAGCAGAGTGTTTCTGTTACTGAAAGGGTGTTTGACCGAATGGCCTGGAGACTCAAGGGACCCAAAAGAATCAGCCAGGCCCGGTTTAACAACAGTATAGCCTGTTTTACCTCAGAGATTCGAAAGCTGTTCTTTAAACACACAACACAGAAACCCATCTATACACACTAATCACAAAATTCTCTCTCAGAGATGTGGAAGTTATAGCCTGTTTTCAGGTATACGCTCTCTGAAACTGATATCTTAGCAACTTAACTCTGAACAAATGACTGCAGATAATGGCATCTGGTCAGAGTGCCGCCATACACAATCTCTTCAGACACGTGGACATTTCAATTAAGTGCAGAGCTGGCACTTATCGCTCTCCTAAATTGGCCTGTCTGATGGTGAGGACGGTCTTACAGCGGCGACTGACTCATTTTGGGCTCTGACAGGTCTTTGAGCCGAGGAGGTTATTTTAGTCCCATGGGGCCCCTCAGTGGCCCGGCCGACCTCTGCGCCCACAAATTCACCCTATCGGAGTCAGGAGGAAAATGACAAGATATTATTCCTAAAGTTAGACACGCTAGTCTCCACGTATACTGCTCTTAATTTACTGACTAGCCTCTAAAAATGTGGAAGGCATCGTTATTTTCCGGGTTCAAGTATTGCACAAAAACAATGAGCCAAATTAATGACAACACTCTTCCTCAAACACTTCTTTGATGTGATAAACGCTTATTTGTTCCCATCCGTTAAGTCTGCAGTGCTATCATTGTTATTCTCGTGGCTACAATGGCCACTGCGTTATCTTATTTTACACGCTAGAATGAACACAGCTGCACACGTGCCCTCTTCCTCTCTCTCTCTCTCTCTCTCTCTAAACAGTCATAAGCTGCTCTTCCAATAACACCATTCCTGAAAACCTGGTTAAACTATGTTTTGGCATTTGACTGCACTGGAGGGCGAAGTCCTAGTTCTGTTCGTCCCCAGCACACTCACAGCACAACGAAACATTTACACCGTGTCAGTCCAGGAGCTCTGACATACAGAGGAATCCTGGAATACTTTCCAAACCATTTGCCTAAATAACAGGCGGAGTACAGAGCTGCTAGGGGGCTGGCTCATGGAAAAGTCTGGCTGTTTGGGAGAAGACCTTACTTGTTGCTTTTTTATTTTACAGCCTGCGGGCTTGAGCGTGCTGAGAGACTCTTCTGGTTTTGATCATGTCACTGTCTTTAATAGCAGGTCTACCTCATCTGAGGGAGGACACATGGTGCTGTGACGCCAGGAAGGGAAGATGACGGCTAATGTTACCAGAGACAAAAGACTTAGAGCTTTAGAGAAGAGCTGGTATTTAAAAAAAAGTACCAGAGGGCCCCTCAAAGAACCTCCTCGGAAAACTCATGTTACAAAAGGTTACATTTGCATTTTTGCATTTAGCAGACGCTTTTATCCAAAGCAACCTACAGGGCATTTAAGGTGTATTATCACATTTTATCCATTTATGTGTTCACTGAGAATCGAACCCATGACCTTGGTATTGTTAGCGCCACATGCGGTACCAGTTGAGCTACAGGGCCCAGTGATACAGAGGTAAAGCTAAATTCAATGCAGAATTTTTAAAGGACACAAATTTTCTTCGTTAGCACTATAGCATACATTATCTGTGAATTAAAGCTGCAATTTATATCTTGTTTTGGGTTAAAAATGAATAAAAATCAGTTATTGAGCTAGTCCATAGTTCAAAACTGTCCCCCTGATTCACAATGGTAAATTTATAATAATGATTTATTATTTAAGCCGTCAGGTCCAATTTTCCCAGTAAATGTCAGGTTGGCATAATTTGACTTCAACATAAGTAAATATGTAGAAACTTGCAATTTTATGTTTCAACAGAGATGGCGGTAGAGAGGCGAGTTACAGATTGCAGCTTTAACTATTAGCTAGCAAACTTAACTGTCAACGTGTCAGAGCTCTGCTAGTGCATTATGCTTTAGGTTGCCATGACTTCTGTACAGTGTGTTAGTGAGAGAAAGGAGACTGGTGATAATACTCACTCTTGCACTGCTCGTGCTATAGACAGTGCAGTGGATCCTGTTTCATTAACACTGTCCAAGGTCACGTTTGGCAGGTCGTCATCATCACTGTCACTTTTGATTTGTCTTGGCGACAGGCCATTGGGGCCTGTTTGTGCTGCCGCAGGGGGACAACAAGAGAGTAGGTTAGTTACAAGACTATGATATGCGTACTGCCCGAGGTCATTCTCAAATCTCAGTCCAATTCAGAAGCTCACAATACACCACACGACTCATCTTATTCAGTATATGCAACTTTTCTTTGTCCAATAAAACACAACAGCAAGTTTTCAGCATTACATAATACATTTATTTAGATTTTATAATGTTCTATTAATGTTCTGTCCTCAATCAAAATGAAACTGTAAAACAAAATAGTTATATTTTGCCAATAGTTATAGCCAAGACATTGTGGAGGGGGATTTTGGACCAATGAGATTTCAGTTTGGGCTGGGCTGCCCAGTGGATTTGGGTGATTGGCAGGGACCAAGTGATTGGCAAAATGCCTTGTTGTGGCCTCAGCTGGATAAGACGAAAACTCAGATTAAAAAAGGATGACACAGGACCCATCTTTTGTTGCTTTGTCACGTGGCACCTGGTTAGGTTGTGATGTGATTCTAAAACAAGAATTATTTAACTAGCGTATGATTCAACTGTGGCGTGTGCCTGTTTGTTCTTGTACCTGTGTACACAGGCTTTGGCATTTGTCATCAAATAGACGTGTTTAATTGAAACGCACCTTTGTATGACTTGTGAAATTCCAGTGTCTTAGACTGGCTGTCACAGAGCAACAGTCTTTGATTACTGCATGTCATTCCCCACAGAAAAAGCACTTTTCCTGTGCTAGCTTTGTTAATAGTGCGGGTTAGCCTGAGCTGAAGGGCTGTGGTTCTAATTCGCTGCTCTCTCAGCAGTCTTGTCAGACCTGATCTCAGATCAGAGGTGCTCATGCTGTCTCCCAGCCAGCCTAGGGCAGTGTGTCCTCTGGGCATGTCACCAGCACAGGTGATTAACACACTATCACATATTTCTCCACCCAGAGAGTGTCTAAAGACAACACCATTATACTGTCACTTGTCCTTTATCTGTTGGGTGATGGACATAGCTATGCAGACAATTTATTTATTTTTATATGGATAATGGGCGTATACAACACAAATAATTACTTTAGAACTACATTACTTATTTTTCTACTTCTTAGTTGCAACACAACAGTAGATGCCATTATGTCAAAGACTGACAGCCTCAGTCCCTTTTCACTTTCATTACATATTGATGCTGAAAGCAGCATCAATATTTTTCAAAATACCCCCTCTTAGGTTTCCCGAAAGCAAGTGGGCCGTGTGGGTTTGGAACAACATGACATTAAAGCCATAGTTTACCCAAAAATGAACATTCTAAGTAACAGGTAACACCAGTGCATGTGATGTTTAACTTAATGACAAAAGATCTCGTCTCACTGCAAACAGTTCCTGTTTGCTCTTTGTAAGTGTGGTGTAGTAACATCTACTTCAAAGTGCTGGAAACGCTAAGCAGAAGTGATAAAAAGATTTCAATGAAAGATGAATTAGATTTATTACTAGAGTCTGGGGCATCTCTCTCTCCTATCTCGACCACTCAAGTCTAGACACAGATCAGTTACAACCTAGAGTAACTCACAACAATTCACAATACAAACTTCTGCATTTACAACATGAAAGAACTGTAGCACAACGGTCAATATTCAAACAGGTCTACAATAGCATCTGTACACTTATTATTCATATACTCTTAAAATATGAAGAAAACCATCCAAAAACTATTTTAAAAATGTCATTTATTTAATAAGCCCTTTTTGAATGATAAAAACGCCACTTTTATTTTGCACATTAAATATTGTAGATCATCTTCACAAATGAAACCATAATCTGCATCATAATCCTTCCATTCTACCTACATAGTTGACCTGGATATTCTCAAAGATGTCCATTTAAAGTCAATGATAAAACCAGAGTTCACAAGAGGTAGTGAAGCAAACCCCATGATTTTGTTCTCTTGTTGTTTCCAGCCATAGCCTGTTTCCATGGTAACTGCCAGAGACAGAGCCGTGGAGAAGGGCACACCCCCTTCCACCTCCCCCTGGCAACCTGTACGAGAGTATGCATGTTCAAGAGAAAGTGTGCAGTGTCCATTGTGTTTCCAGCTGTCACTGCTCATGACAAACACATTTATATGCAGTTATTTACTTGTGTGTTTTTAAAACACAGCCCACTGCCTTTCAGAATATAACCGTTAAAATCCTTGGTGTTAATGTAACTGTCTGTAAAAGGGTAGCAAACTATTATATGTTAGTAAGATTGTAAGAGATTAACAGAGTAACAGCAACAAACCAACGTGAATCTCACTATCATGCAAGCATATCATATTTTGCTGCCCTGTGGACCCCACCCAAGCCTGACCCCATTTCCTCTGTGCTGCTCCAGAGCTTTCTGGGTGGAGTCCATGTTGCTATGTGCCTGACTGCTCATGCTGCCACCCATCTTCAATATCCGCCCCACCCCATTATGCAAACCTTGTTTTTCCTCTCTTTCCTCCCCTCCAGCTGAGAGAAAGACACCCAGTACTTAAATCCTTCTTCTAGCAGGACACCCAGCCCTGCCCAACCATTTGGGACAGAGAACCTTCCCAGATAAACAGGAGGTTAGCAACAAACAGCTCCCTTGTGCCCTTTGCTTGGGCTGAACACCATTCGATAGCAACACCCAAAGCATCATGGATTGGTGCCAGAGCATTAAAACTTGCCCTACAGGAAACCAACTCTAAACAGCAGCTCCAGAGCACAGAAGTTGAGGTCTGGAGGGTTTAAGAAGGCACCATGCAAGATGTGTGCTTCTGATTAGGGCATGTGGCAGGAGGCCGAGACCTTTCCACAACTCTGCTTTTCATGGACATCAGACAGTATACCAGACCAGATCCTACCTTTGGAGAAGAAAGCCCTTACATCCCAGGAATCACAAATCGGGGTACTATGAAATGCTGCCAGGAGACACTCCACTACAGGGTAGACATTTGAGTTTATTTCAGTAGGTTTTAACTTTATATGCTTGTTCTAAAAAGGGGCACATCAGAGGCTCAGATGGCCAGTCAGACAGTATGCCTGGCCCAACACGGAGTGCATACTTCCCAACACCAGTGCACAGACAGCTGAAGACAATCAGCCCCATATCTGCTTGTGATTATGTGCTTTTATGTAAAGAAGGACTAAGTGAGGCTGTTGTCTGGTGTTTTTCCTTAAAACAGATGTGAATGAACAGACGCCTCTTATCAGCTTTTATTTCTGCCCATTCCAGACAATTTACTTTCTTCTACGATCACTATTTTATAAGATTTTAACGTTGCCTTTTGGGAAAGCTAATGTTAAGTGCTTTATCTAGAGGTGAGTAGGTTTATGCTCTCAATAATTCTTAACCGGCTAAATTATTCCCAGTTGAAAACCTTCAGGCTTTGTGCTCATCAATACATAAAGCTATAACCAGTGTCAGAAATTAACAGGGACAGGGCAAA
>JAZGTK010014536.1:0-13680 GCA_036877625.1 Ambastaia sidthimunki
AACAGCGAGTCCCTCACACCACTGTGGCTCTAAAGGGCTGTGAAGTTGTTCCAGGCCTGGGGCCCAAACACCCCTTTGCCCTGAGGATACTGAGAGGAGGTGCAGAGGTGGCTGCCTTAGAGGTAATGAAGGTTTCATGTTAAGTTTTCACAGAAATACTAATACTTTCTTTCACAGTCAGAGACAATTCTTAAGGTAAACACTTAAGACACAATATCCATTTTAAACTTGTTGTTTATGTTGGAGCGCATGGTGAATGAGTTGGCACACGTTGAGCCGTGGTTCTCAAATAGGAAACACAGGTTTAAACCTGGCTTGAGTTGTATCAAAAATTGCAGTTCCTCTTTCTCCTCCCAAAATTCCAGTTTTCTTCATTTTACATGTAAATGATTTTAAAAAGCCCCAAAATACAATTTAACCTTTATGGACCTTTATGTTTTTTAAACAAATATTTAATTAAAACTCACTACTGTGTAACTGAATAAGTCTTCAGTTTTTGTCTGTCTGTGTTCTGTTATTTTGCCTCTGATTCTGTTTTTGTCTCTGACTCTGCTTGTTCATTCTGTTTGTGTGTGTTAGGCGAGCTGCTCGGAGGAGATGGGCCGCTGGCTGGGAGTTCTGTTGGCAGAAACTGGATCTTCAGCCGACCCAGAGTCTCTACATTATGACTATGTAGATGTGGAAACTATCGCTAACATCCGCACAGCCGCCCGTCACTCTTTCCTGTGAGTGAGATGGAAAACATTGAGGAGTGGCGAGTTTAGTTAAGTCATCTTGTCAATGTTGGTTTACTTTTCACTTACTGTTTTTCATGTTTCCTGTTTACTCAGATGGGCGACATCAACAGATTCAAGAACTTATGATGAGGTTCCTTTTGAAGCCACAGAGGTTTGTGGTCACACATAAACAAACATTTGATTGGTTCTCAAATGATTTTGCTTCAGGACCTGGATTTTAGTGTACATTGCACAACAAGGCGATGTCATGCAACCTGCCCCACCAAATCTATAAATGATTTAGGGCAAAATACTTTTAATGCATTATTTGGGATGTGACCCACCAGTTGAGAGTCCCAACTGCAATGTATGAATATATTACAGGTGCAACGTATCAACACCCTAGCTAACAGTCTTAGGTTGTAAGAATGTTAACCTAACATTTCCATTAAGTAACAAAAACAAAAGTTAGGACGTTCAAGACGTCCATTTTTTTTAGATGTTGTATTAACATTATTGCTTGGTTATGAGAATGTTATTCAAACATTTTTATTTTTGTAATGTTTTTAAAACATTCCACTAACTACTTAAAGTAAAGTACTACTTAAAGTAAAACATTAAGTAATTGAATGTTCTACTTATTATATTTTTAATTGAATTAAGAATAACAGAGTTTTGATATATATGACATAACATTAAAATACGTTATTTAATTTTTACTGCAAGAACATTTTTGAT
This sequence comes from Ambastaia sidthimunki, assembly GCA_036877625.1. NCBI lineage: Eukaryota > Metazoa > Chordata > Actinopteri > Cypriniformes > Botiidae > Ambastaia > Ambastaia sidthimunki. The sequence goes on from JAZGTK010014536.1 coordinate 1,455, forward strand.
AATTTTGTGAGAACTTCCAGAGAATGTTAGCCAACAATCTGAGAATGTTCCCAGTTAGCTGAGACCTCAGCTCTCTCAAAATATAGCTCTTATGTTTAGACAATCCCTCCAGAGGATTTTTAAGGGTTAATTAAGGTCATCTGTTTGAGTTTCCTTACATTCAAATACAGCTTCTCTTGTAAAAGTGGAGAAATATTGTGCTTCTGTGTCTATGTGCCCTGACTGCTCTTTGAATGTAAGAGGAGAAGTGTGTGATGAGTCCCTGTTCAGTAATCAGGGATTACAGCAGCTTTAGTCGTCATGACCTCTGACCTCTGACCAGCTTGTGAAATCTATAGTGAACCCTTAGATACCCACAGAGAATATCAGTCCTTCTGTGCCTGGCTCAGCACTGCTGATCAGAGGACACAGTATACTGTGTGTATACCCTTGAGGCCTATATATTTATATATAGTCTATATATGGCCTATATATATATATTCTGTATTTTGAAACCAGCAAATTCCATTTTATATACCTTTTAAACTAATGAATTAACACAGTGTGTTACATTTTCAGTGTATTTACTGTTTCTGACTGGTTTCCTTCTTTTCTCAGCAGATAAATGATAGACTAAGGGGAGGAACCCAAACAAAGCGTCACTCTTTCTCCAGCAGTGACACAGGAAAACCCAGTCCACAAATCACCCTAAAACGTCACGGCTCCAGTGAGTCCTGTCACACTCTGTGCTGGGTGAACTTACAACAAACACAGATGTTGTGTCCAGCATTGTCTTTAGACACCCTTTCTGTTTTCTTTAGGATCATTTTGTGGTTTACTCAGGAATATGTTAATTATTGTGGTCATGTGCATTAAGGGAATAATAAAAACCATAAATGAAATTCTATCACCATTTACACAGCCTCATGTTATTTCAAACCCATGTGTTATTCAAACCCATTTTAAAATCATGCTTTAGAACCCATGATCACTAGACACTGTCATTATATAGAATCTATAGAGCAATCTATTGTGCTATTAATATAGGCATCCTGCTATAAATAAATACTTTTGTGTTTCTTATAAGAAATAAAGTCAAATGGTTTTTAAAATGCATGAGGGTGTGAAAAGGGTGAACTATTTCTTTAAAGAAAGAATCATTCAGCCTTGTTTTGGCCATTTTGAAAATGGTCAAAGACTTCTTGTGCCATCACATCCAAAGACTGAAGCAGTATGAATAATGTAACCTGATCTTAACAAGGCAGTTTTGGTGTGATCCACGGCTCTCTGCATTTTCACACTTTTATGCTGCAGATAAGTGTTAAAAGCTTTGCCACCTTCCCACAGCCTTCTAGAGTCTGACCTTTGACCCTTTCCTGACATTTCAGACGCAAATCAGTACGGGAGGTATGGGAAAACCCGGGCTCAGGAGGACGCCCGCCGCTACTTGAAAGAGAAAGAAGACATGGAGGCAGATATAGAGGGAATCAGAAATGCACTGGTCTCTCTGAGGAAGAATAAACAAGAGGCCAAAGAAAAGATAAAGGGTGCGACAGGTAAGGACAAAAAAAGTGGCAACATTCTCTGTTTGTGACATCATTCTCATTTAAACTTAATTCTACTGTTGCTTGCAGGGGAGACTCAATAATTTGTGATAACTGCTGTCATCAAATTAAATATACTCTGTATTACCTCCTAATTTTACCTTGGTTGATTAAAAACAGCCATGTAAATGTCTTCATATACTAGATACATTTTTTTAGTGTTTTCTTCTTATTTTTATTGCATGTTAATGGGAAATATTGCTAAAAACAAGCCAATCATGTAAAATGTGTTTGCAATAATGCAAGAAAATGGGGTGAATTTACAACTAAGTTTAGATGATCCACAGTGTTAATAAAACAAAACTAGCTTCTGACCAGTACTACTAACCTAACCAAACCCTTTTATGTATTCTTATAATAGCACTGTTAAAGCAATACGCTACAAGAGACTGTATGTTACAGTGATTGTGTAAAACAGGCAACAGCAATGTTAATATTCATAATTCATAAAATGATGGAAATAATAATCAAAAATAATGCTTCCAAGTAAAATGGTCCATTAGCTTACCTGCAGGCTGTTCACAGTTGCCAAGCAACATGCAATTTCCTGCATTTTACAACAGTTCATCCAATTAGAGTCAGAACTATCCAATTTATATTATGTCATATTAATTTATAGTCATTTTAATTGTGGCAAATGCATGAACACATACGAATGAACCCGTACATTAATGCAACTGTGTATAATTGTCCAGATAAGCAGAAGTTGGCTTTGGAGGAGCATGTAGCTCAGCTGGAGGAGACTTGCAGAGTGAAGGAGGGGGAGCGTGTAGATCTTGAGCTCAGGCTGACTCGGGTGAAGGAGAACCTGAAGAAATCTCTGGCTGGTGGAGTGTTGGGGGCACCTGCGGAGTCTAAACCTACAAGCAAGGTGCTGTGTAGTGGACCTGTGCTATCAAAACAATGATCATTTGATCAAAATGGTGCTCCATTCTCATATGTTACTGTCATTTTTTACCAGACTCAAAAGACTGAGTATATTGAGTCATTCTTGCCCGTCAACTGTGCCTCTGAAATGCGGAAGCGCCCACCCTCCATCTATGCATCCACCAAGGGAAACGTCATGCAGAAAGCCAAGGTAAAACATGACAGTATTCATTGCATTTTCTAGTGGTGTATCAGAACAACTGGCTGCTTATATATGTAAATTTAAAGGTGGCTGATGAACCTTTATATTTATATGTATCAAAAAAACATTAGCATTAATTGTTCATGTGTTTTTAACCAGGCATGGGAGACTAAGAAGGGGACTTAATGAAACTGCTGAGCTGAAAGACTTGAGAATATGTGCCATATCAAAGTTAACACAAAAACTCTTCTGCCAACCTACAGTCTGCTGTGTATGCAAGTCTATTGACTGGAGTCACTGCTACTTTCATGACCTTATAATTGAGCTACAATGATGAAACAGCAGCTTCTGTATTATACTCAGTTAAATGACGATATGCCCTTTTTTTTGTCTCGTGAAGTTCCATAATATTACAGGCATGAAGAAGTTTTTCAGGTGAAAGTACAAGGAAAGTTTGTTGGATTTTAAAGAAAGTTGAAGCAGATGGAAGCATTTGATTGAAGCAGTTTTGGTTTTGAAAGTCAGGATAACTGCTTTGTGTAAAGATTTTTACTGTCTTTATATACTTTAAGAATAATTCCAGCTCTTAACCCAATGGTGCTAATACCAGTGTACATGTGACAAATTGTAAATAGCCATTACAACAGCATTCTTTTAAAATTCTACTTCACAATATCTATCTATGCTCATTTTAACTTGTTCTTTTTCCCTTTCTTTACCACCTTTTAATGTGAGTAAAATTTGCACTTTAAAGTCTTCAGACATGGAGATGGGTACGGGAATATCTTTTAATAAAGATCAAAGAGTGTAATTGTGTTTTATTTTAACAAAAACGTCCAAGTAAATTAGCAGTGATAAAACTAATAAAGTGAACCGAGAGATTTTGCATCGAGAGACAAAAAAAAGCCTGTCCAAATATAATGGATTGATCCAAAGGATAAAAAGGACAGAACTCAACAATGTAGAAAATACTGTATACTTAAAGATACCAAGAGCAAGAATGAACAGCTGTCTTTGAACAACTAATACTTTAATAACATCTTAAAACAGATCCAATTTAGAAGTACAAACATTCAGAATTCACACTCAGGGGGCAAGTCAACAGTCAGCTCATCGATTGTCTGTAAAAAAGCCTCCATTTCATCAACGTACTCCACATCTGCATAAGAAAGGAGAAAAACTTCAATTTCTCAAACTTGGCATATAAGTTTTAAGGTTATACAGTCTGAACATACAAGTTACCTTTGGGCATCTTTAAAGGTGAGGGTGGTAAACATGGATCCTCCATAAGAAGCTCTTCCACAGGTGAGACGGGCAGCCACAGCCATTTTCCCAGACCAGACAGAGAGATACGACTGAGGCTGACTTCATCAGAAACTCTGTATGTCTTGAACTCTACAAAATCAAAAGTGTTTAGTGACAAAGCCTTGAAAAAAAAATAAAACTGCAGACAAACTTGGATCTTACCACTTGGATCAAATGGGAAGCATTTCTCCGTTTCGGGATATTCCTCACCAGCAGGTTGAGACAGCACCTTAAACTGAAAAAAATAAAATACAGTTTAGAGGAAACAAACCTATAAATAAGTAATACTTGATTTATTGAAGCTGCAATCTGTAACTTTCGCCTCTTTACCGTCATCTCTGTTTGAAACATAAAATTACCAGACAGCTTAAATTATAAATCATATATTATAATATATATTATAAACTTACCGTTATAAATTGGTAGGATAAGGACAACTGATATCATGTACTTGCTCAACAACAGATTTTTTTGTTAATTTTTAAGCCCCCCAAAAAATGTTATGTATTGCAGCTTTAATGCCAATTTATTAAGATGGAACAAAAACATGACAACATTTCAAATATAAATAGAATTACAGTTGAGGGATCAAATAAGCACAAACCTTTGCTTCGACAGTCTTGGTTTTCTCTTCTGCTTTAACAGAAGCTGTTGAGGGGGCAACTATTTTGTTTACGACCCCCAAAGCTTTCCGGCAGGATTGCAGAGAAGCACCTGGGTGTTTTTTATCTGTCAGAGGCGTTTTCAAGCGCTGATCTGCAAATATTGACAACAAATAAAGAGTGAAATCGCAAACTGTGAGAATGCATAGTGCGGTGGAAGTATGCGGCTCACTAAATTGAGACACGGTGTCAGTGGATCCACACGACTGACCTGGAGCCGAGCGCAGTCTGTTCTGGCGAGATTTGATGGCTGGAGTAGTCAGTCTGTCATTCTCCTGATTCAGGTAAATCATTGTGTCCATGTTTAAAGCTGTGCAAAACATCGTTAAAGATGAAGGCAATGCATAACGTTAATATAGGTTAGTTCACTCATTAACATTAACATTGACTAAGAAGACTGGGTCGTACTTGTCGTTACTCGCATTAATGAAAATGACAATGAAGGGCATTATGTTAAGTTTAAATAATGCAATTTGTCCAAATAGCTCAGCTGATGCATCTTTACTTAAAAGTTTGCAAATAACGTCTGATAACGATACTTTTCTACAGCATACAGTATCAATAAATCAGTTACCATTTAAGACACTCTTACCCTTTTCCTCAAGCTTTTCTTTCGCTACTAACTTTGACCAGCAAATAATGACGTTTGTTTTGATTCTGGAGTTCCCGGCTGCGTTTTAAAAGAAATCTGTTTTCTGATTGGCTGATAGAGTTTTTCTCTTTGACTGCGTGACGCTCTTAGCGTGACAGTGACACCACATGGCCGGAACAAGTACAGCAATAGTAGACATTAAAAATACAGACTGATCGTTGGCATCACCTGTAGTTCATGTTATTTAATATGATCATAAAGTTTACAACATCACTAATAATGCAGTACATTTTCTTAAATTATTAAATAAATAAACAAAGAAGGAAAAACCATATAAAGCATTTTACACCTCAATAAATCAATGTCAAGGCAATTGTTCTTGTGTCTTGTTGCAGATGTGCTCAAATGAAAATTTATGTATGTTGATGTTATCTTCACCCCCTTTCTTGCTTAAAACAATGCAACAGTGAACAATGTACAAATAGAAAGTCCAGCTCAGCATTATGTGGCACTATTCAACTGTAATCAGCAGTCTTTTTACTTTTCAGTCATTTGTGCAATACTCAGGTCATTTATGGAGATGTGAAAGGCGCAGTTTCTGTCTGTTAGACTAAAAGGTAGTACAGCCAGTAGAAGATATTGACGAGGAGAAATGCCATTGGGAAGAGTATGCGTGCGCGTCTGTCGATGTTGTGAGGATTCTCAACACTCATCACGGATGCTGCCTTGCGAGACATTTGCTTTACAGAGGACAAGCCACACCCTTTCTCCTGCTTCTGTGCTACTGACTCTTCCCCCTCGCACGTCACTGATTGGTCCGTTGCTTCTTGCTCTGTGGTGTCTTGTGTCTGCATCTTTTTGGGTGATGTTGAATTGACCAAATGTGTTGTACCATTTGATTCCCCAAATTCTTTCAGTAGTTCCTGTGAAAAGTGAAAAAAAGGAGGTAAAAAACAGGTGCTTACCCAGCTAACAAGGAACATTCTCAAAACCTTCTCTAAAAGTTCTCTCAAAGTTATTAAAACGTTCTTGCAGATATGTTAGTAGAACTTTTTAACATTATATATCAAAATGTTATTCTTAGGTTATTAGTGTAAGGTTTAAAAACATTACAGAAGTAAAAAACGACTGAATAACGTTCTTATAACCAAGCAATAACGTTAATAAAATATCTAAAAAACTAGACATTTTGAATGTTCCTATAATTTTAACATTTTAACGTTTTTGTTGCTTAATAGAAACATTATGGAAACTTTCTTACAACCTAAAATTGTTAGCGGGGTATATGCTAATCACTCACCCGTTGCACATCTAAGATGGTCTGGTGCTGCATGGTGCAGAAATGAGCACAGGCATATTCCAACAGAGCTCCAAAAATGAAAGTGAAACAAATGCCCAAATAAACATCAATGGCCTTAATGAAACAGTTGGCATTGGGCAGGGAGGTCCTGGCACCCATCATTAGTGTGGTCATTGTAAGAACGGTGGTCACCCCTGTAAAATAAGTGGGTTAATTTAATAGAAAACATTAAGTGAATTGAATCATGAAAGGTTTTCTAGAAACATTTAATGGAATAAGTTTTCTAGAGTGTCACTGACCGATGCAGGTGCGAGCTGGTACTGAGGACTGACTGATCCAGAAAGACACCCAGGAGAGGACAACCAGCAGTGTTGATGGCACATATGTCTCCAGAATGAAGAAGAGAACATTTCTACGCAAAGCAAAATGTAGGACCAGCTTTGGGTAAAATCCTGCAACACAGACAGAATCCTGCAACTTATACAAAGACATTGTAACACTGTTACATCCAGTGGCACCTGGCAGCATGTAGCAACATGAAGGTCATGGGTTTGATTTTCTGAAAACACATGTAAAGATTAAATGTACATTTTGAGTGCACTATAGGACATGTTTCACTTGGATAAAGGAGTCAAAGTGACAAAGCAATAAATGTAGAGTATAAATGAAAGAAGTGGGCAGGATATACCTAATGAATATATTCCTACCTGTTTCATACGCAGCCTCGGATACAGTTGTGTGGTAGCTCTCTATACTATACTGAGCCAGACGCAGTGTATCTAAACCCTTCACTGAGTCATTTCCTCTGGTCCAGTAAAACAGCACATCCTGTATATTATAGCCCCCTGAACACACACACACACACACACACACACACACACATACATGCACAAACATGCATACACACACACACACACACACACAGGTACTATTATAAAAATGTTCAAATAATCAAGTAAAAAAGTTATATACAGGTACATTAATTTAATAATTAATATTTTTAATAATTGTTTGACTAGTAGACTTACAGCTTTCTAGTTGCAGGGTACATTCTTGTCTATCCATGGGATACTTAGTTAAGTCCATGTTGCAGGCAATGGTTGCTGTTATACTGTGTAGAAAAGGAGGAATATCGATTGAACCTTTTTTATTGGAAAGGCTCCCTAGAGTGTCTGTTTAGCCTTTAATAAGAAGCTGTAAATTTTGAAACACTGTGTACCGCAGAGCGTAGAGCACAGTTCCGTTGCTGAAGATCCGGATGAGTCGGTTTTCCACTGTCACATCATGTAGGAAAGAGCGCTTGGAATCGGGGATGAACGTATCGGGAATCCACAGCAAGGAAACCAGCCTTCCGTCCAGACTTACGCTTTCATTTCCAGGGAATACCAACCGAGAATCTCGCCATCGTTGCCTTAGGAAAATGGTGGCTGTGTAGTCCTGTCAGTGTGAACAGAATCGACCAGAATCCCATTGTTGTATAAACTGATTCCCAGCTAATGGGGAACGTTCCCAGAATGTTGGCTATTCAATGTTTGAATAATGTCCTTGTAACAAAGCAATATCATTAATGCAACATCTAATAACTAATTTAAGAATAATATTTTTAACTTTTTTGTTTCTTAATGAAAATGTCTTACAACCTAAAAATATTAGCTAGGTAAGCATTTAATGCATACTTTTAAGTTTATAGGGGATACAGATACTTATAAAAGAAGCATTTTACCATGTTGATCTCAGAAATGGCATCAATACTGGCAATATCCAAACTCATTCCAATTTTAACAGGACCCTCTGCAGAAACAGATAATTTTGTTGTTACTAATAATGTTTTACTTGAATTTTCACTCTATATTTAAGCAGGTATCCTAGCTGGATTTATAGTTAAGGGTGAGTGGCCTTACCATTAAAGTTTGGCCTCAAGTAGCGGTTGTAGCCTTTCATCAGCTTCTGTATGGTGGGCTCCAGTTGAGAATCATTCCACTCTCCATGTTGATTCCCATAAAAACCTCTTTCACTATGAGACAGGTGATCATTTTGAATGGCCTGTGTGTGGATTTCTGGTGATAAGGTGTCAGATCTTTACAGATGTAGCTCTTTACTCACCCATTGGTAAACAACAGAAAGAGACTTATCCAGAATGGAAGATACAGCATTATTTGACAGGTTAGCAGTTGCTGTGGAAAAGATTTAAGAAAAGCATTTTATAAAAATCTGTTGTCACCATCAAATACAGATGTCCACTGGTCCCACTGGTATAATCCGTCCAGTGCTGTACCACAAGATGGCAGCAGCCCTCCCTCCCACAGAATTGCACCACCAACAACCTTGCTTGCTTGCCATGCATTTTATTTAATGCATAACTTCACAATCACTTAACTTAAGCTTATGAAGGTGATTGTCTTGCCGCAGGACACCAGCAATAACCACTGCAGTTATTGTCATGGGACCTGAGCAAGAAGCAGGCTGTAATAAAAGCCACTGGACCATTTTGCCACAGATCAGCCCCCTACCTTACCCACTCCTTCTTTCTTTCTAAGTCTCTTTATCTCTCCCACTCTCTGTTTTTCTTAATGGCTTATTTTAGATTAGAGTGATCTTTCTAAATGTCACTGCCCTTCTTAAGTGAGTCACAGAAAACAGAGCTCTTGTGCTCGACAGTGTGACACGTGCTACAAGTCTGAACTTATCGTGTGTCAGCAATTTTTTCCTTATATTTTCCACCTATTTTAACACTATTTTGCATTGATTTCATCTGCAGTACAACAAACTACCAAAATACTGCACATGTACTATGCTGACGTCATGACAAACAACGTAAACAACAGCATCACATAATACTGTGAGTAAATGTTTAACAAATAAAATCACTTGAAAATGACATGCTTTTAATGTAAAACTATCTATTTTTTTCAGAATCTAGACAGTGTTCCACCTTGTAGCTTTGCCTCTCATCAGTATTCTAACTACCCATGTTTCCTTCATTTAGTTCTTTCTCCTCTTCTCCACCTCATCACTCCATCCATTGTGTTTTCTTCTATTCCCTCACGCTGCATGACCGCCACATTGACAGGAGTTACCTGTGGAGATCTGAGATGTAGTGTACCTGTATTCTTCACTCTTCCTTTTGGTCTTCTTTACTGTAGGTGTCCAAGGAAAATGGAGCCAAGTTGATTAGGTTGTTATCAATCCTTTGTGATTGTTTTTTTAATCTTTTTGTATTTAATCCTTTCTGTTTTCTTTCATATAAAGCTCTTATTGTTTAACACACAGCATCTCTGCAAGCATCCAAGCATGGCTTCCTCACACTCATCACTCAGTCTGTGAATATTCCCTCTCTTCCTCCCCCATTTCCCCTCCCTCCCCCCAGAGTCTCCTGCTCTGGCACTCTTTCTCTCCCTCTCTCTCGCTCTCTCTTTCTCTCTCTCTCTTTCTCTCTCTCTCTCTTTTACACACACAATTGCTCACCCACCCACACACACACGTGTCAAATGTCTCTGATAGCCTAGTTTTATAGATTAATCTACTTTATTGCTAGCCCCCCTAAATCAATGTTGTTACCGCTCTCATTGGCTTGTGTTAGGCCACATTCTTCCAATCTCTCTCTCTGTTTTTCTCTCTCATTCTCTCTCTCTTTCTCTCTCTCTCTTTCTCCTTCTCTCTTTCTCTTTTTCTCAACCACCCCTCCCTCACAATTTCAATCACAATGCTGATTTTCTTGGTTCCTTGGTCCAAATTGATATCGCACCTGCTGCTTGCTCTGTTTCTCTCTCTCTATCTCTCTGTCTCTCATCTTTGTTTTTGCCTTTATGCTTGTCGTTTCCCTCTCATCTTACTTTTGAAGCCATTGTGGCATTTTATTCCCCATCACATATTTCTCCTTTTTTTTAATTCCCCATCACTTTTGTCAGATGCTACTTCCTCTTTATCGCTCTTTGTGCACCTAGCTTATCCATATTTGTAAGTGGTCATCTGGGGTCATCATTTACTGTCATCGTGTGGAAAAAAGGACAGAAAGTCATACAGGTTTCTAAGGTGAACAAACAATGATAGAATTTTCATTTTTGAATGAAACATCCCTCTGGTTTGACTCATTAGCACTATAAACACCTTCCCATTGCAAATATCAGGCTTTAATATCTCAGGTAACAGATTCATTTGATGGAAGTCTCTCTTTCTGTGTGCATTCTGGGTCTTTTTTCTTTATTTGGGAGGCAGTTGTAGGTGTATGTGGCTGTGAGAGGGAAAGCAGCTGGAGGGGCTCGGTGGACCTGCTTTAATCATGTCCCTGCAGCCTGTCCAGCTCTCCATAATAGAAGCAGACTCCTCTCAGCATCCTCAGGCATTGAGCCTGCAACACTGTAAACAAGATGTTGCATTCACACCGGCGGCTAAACGAATGTTTGACAGCACAGAGACTCACAGGTCACGCCTCAGCAAGCTCAGTTGTGTAACCTCTGCTCTACAGCTCTGGGGAAGCCTTGTTTTCTTCTTGGATTAATTTTTATTGTCTGGTACAAATCAGACTGCTGGTTTCAAAGACAAAAAAACAGTCTTTGTTTCCCACATTTTGCTCCCACTTTTTTTAGCGCTTATTTGCAAGTATAACAGTGCTTAGCCTTAAGCGAGAGAGACCAGGTGTGTCCTAGATTTCAGTTCACACCAAATGTGAAAGGAATCACAGACAAATGGTGTATTCACACCAAGACCAAAACAAATATTTGGAGTGAAAAGTCTGCAGTATCTGTTCTTAATGGACATTTACTCTGGTGGAGCTGTGTAGCAAGAATACACCTATGTCTGTTTTTTTTAATATTGTGTGTGTTTATTTTGTATGCACATATATTATTATTGACTGGTGAGTGTCCTGCCAGCAGATAAGCTTAGGTCTGGATCATTTGCACCATGGTATGTTAAAATGCTGTCTGAGCCTGTGATTTATGCCTGAATCGAACCCAAGACCCTGAGAGGTTTATGGAGGGAAGTCAGGTGACTGCCACCAATCACTGCAGAGTTATTTCCTCTTTTTTATTCATCTCATCAAAACCTGCAGTCTTACTTTGATCCAGACCTTATTTGAGGTTGTCTTCACTTGTCCTTCTTAAGTCTTGTGAGGTCCTTCACATGCTGCTCAGTGTTATATCTGTCTCCTCTTCATCCACTTTAAATCACTCAGACAGTTTTGTAATTACAATCCAGGAGACAGTACATCCCACACATGACATCCCATACATGAGAAAATTGAAATGTCCTCATATGTGCCTCACGCCCTCATTTGTCATCACATGACACTTTAATGCACTAGATTTACTCAGATGTACCAGCCTACCATGTACAAGCAGGTTACTGTAATACATCTGCTCAACCAGCTTTAACACTTGCAGAATCTTTTCAGTGTTCATACTCTATTCTTTCATAGTACACATTTGACACACTCTATATTGTCTTTCACTCACACATGATTTGCTGTACTCACCATATTTCATTTCCCAGTTGTGTTCAAATATAAATGGTGTAAAAACTCCTCTGCCTGTCTTTTATATCAAGCTTTCTTCACACACACTTTCTCCCTGTCATGCTTATTGCTCTGTCTCTCTCTCTTTATTCTCTCTTTTACCCTTTCACTTGCAGGACATACTCTGGTCCCCCAGTTTTAGGCTGTAAGAACATTTCCATAACGTTTCCATTAGGTAACAAAAATGTTTAAAATGTTATTTT
>JAZGTK010014537.1:0-13680 GCA_036877625.1 Ambastaia sidthimunki
TAATGTTTCGCTCATGTTTATTTTGCATTGTTTCCTTCTGTTAGACACACTAAAACACAGTTTTTATTTTGTTGCTCTAAAATTATGCATTAGCAGGCGTTTTTATAGCCTGGTGTCTGTTTTGTCTTCCTCTGTGATATTGTAAAATGCTGCTGTGTTGTCAGATGTTTTGCAGCTTTTTGTGAGGTTATATCATCAGTTGTGTTGAAGAACATCATTTTGAATGTCTCTTAGCATGACATTAAACATTTTACAATGTGAATGAATATGAGACTTGTTTTAACCTCATACTCTGTATTAGACGTTTTTTTTTTTACATAAATCTCTCTTCTATGTTTCCCAGGTACACAACTGATGATTAACATTCCATTTATTGAATTTTAAGGGCTCTATTTGACAAAATTTGTTTCTCTAATTTTGCTTTGTACATATGCAGATATTTATTGAATGGGTGCCCGGGTAATTTGTTTGGCCAAGACAACACTTTTTCCTTTTTATGCACTGAAAATCTAAGCTGTATATGTGCTTTATAGATCGAAATAATGGTAATTGGTAATCTCTTTTAATACGTTTCAAACTTTTTGTAAACAAATTATGTTTACATGTTCAAATTGTTGGAAATTTCATTTGACAAGCAGAACATTTTATTACATTGAAAAGCATTTCATTGTGATATAGGAATTCTTACGCAGATCCAAACACACGATGCAAAAACAAAGATCAACAGTTTCATTAGGTTTTGATGTTTGTATATTTTTTACATATATATTTTTGTAATGAAACACTATTGCGACCTGTTTTTAATACACTTGCAGTTATTTTATCGCTGGTCAACATAAATTGTTCTGTTATCTACTAGTTTTTATTGGAAAAACATGAAGTAATAAACACTCATTATTATACAATTTCCTTTGCACTTGTGTTTCTAATGACAAACCACTTTATACGGAAACGAGTTTTCAGAAAGATGTCCTCATGCGGCATCCGTACTCACGTTGGTTAGCGCAGCACTTCAAGAGACAAAAATTGACACCTGTCCTTAAGATACACTTTGACTTTATTTAAACAATATTTATAAAAACGCTCAACAAAAGTGTAGGTATATTTTGTCGCTTTAATGCTTGTCTTATTTAGGCTAATTTGTCGTTATAAGCTGTAATTTAGCCTGCGGTTGTTTAGCATGTTGCTTACGTGCTACATACACTTGGAAAGAAACCTTAACTTGTACATTTGTGATTTGTTTTCGTAACAGATGTGTTTAGTTATTTAAATATTTATGACAGCATGATAAATACTAGGAAAGATTAGGTTCAAGCTTTGAATTATAAGAGATCCGGAGTTTGCTTGTTGTCCAGTTTTGTCTCTCAGACATGTTTCCAGAGTTAAACAGTATCCTCAATTCTAGCCCGGAGAGTTTCAGATCGGTAATTATATTATAATTATAAATATTATTAAACATCTGACACGCTTGATGTAACTCAAATGTCATACAGTTTAGATGAAAGAGTTCAAACTGATGTTTGTTTTCTTGTAGAGTGAGTTTATCTTGCTGTCTGACAGAAAAGCCGATGCATCAATTCTCGTGCATCATTATTTGTCTTTTTACTTACGTGGTAAGTGACTTAAATAGTGAATTAATATTGATTAATATGTCACTGTCTAGATGCTCTTTATTTATAAACTTGTGTGTTTTAGCTGGTTGTAAGGTGTGTTTTCTGGGTCTCGTGCAGTCCTTCAGCCACTACAGTGCTGTCAGTCAGAGGCTGGTATGTCCCTTTAAATACACTTAACTTAAACTGAAGTATTTTATTAACACCTTATTAACATTTCAAGATATATAAAAATAATGAATGTTACCAGTCAATTTATTAAAACCAACATTTATTATAAACAGTAGTATATTTAAAAATGCTGTAAAATTGTTGCACATTATTGTTAATTCATGAAACCAAATAATGCATAATGTTGACCATTTAAACTTTATCGTGAAGCATTATGGGTATTTTTACAGGAAGTGTGTGATTGGTTTGTCATGATGATTTTGTGCAGGGTGTGAGTCTGGCTCAGGCCAGGGAGAAGGGCCAGCTAGTGTTTCTGGAAGCATTAAAGGAGTCTGTTGGAGTTATACTACAGGAGGACACCAGTCAAAGAACACAGCCTTTGAGTTATCTCAGGCACGTATAACACAATACTTCTCTCCTATAATGATTCATGAAATATCTAAGGAAAAGAACTGTCTTGACAAAGCTATTGTGTTATCCAGGTCTCCAGACGCTGGACTGGAATGTCTTTTTAAATTTGTGGAAAGTTCTGTGCGTCAGAGTGGGGATCATAAGGATGGTGAAACTTGGGGACCTCCAGTATTACTCATAGATGATCTGAGTGTACTCCTTAGTTTAGGTGTCAGTGCTGGAGCAATACTGGACTTTTCTCTCTACTGCCAAGCCACCATCTGTTCTGAGTTACAGGTGAGTCTGAATATTTTTGAATTTTTGGATCAGTGCCTATAAAAAGGTCCTATAATTCAAAATAATTAAACTAATAATTAAATATATCGTTGGATCTTAATACTGCAACATTTTGTTGCAGTACAATACTTACAATCTTTGTCAAGCATCAAATGAGACACTAGTGCAGTTTGTTCACTTTGTCCTTATTCTGTATTATTATATATTTACTGTAAGTATTGTATTTACGGTCTGTTGATGTCCAGGGAAATGCGGTCATTCTGGTGAGATGTGAGGAGGAAGAGGATGTCGATGAAGGTTCTAATCTGCTTCAGAGGGGGCTGCTGCATCAGTGCAGTTTGGCACTACATGTAGAGGGGCTGCCGACGGGCTACTGCAGAGATATACATGGACAGGTGGGCTAGCATGTTAAAGTTACTCTCACTCTCTTTAATAAATGGCTCTGAATTGATCTGAGATTTTTACGGACTTTTCAGATGGAGGTTTGGTGGAGACGGAGAGAAGATGCGACGTACAACCAAAGAAAAGTTTTTCATTTTAAAGTTCACGATAAAGGAGCTTCGTTTTTTTTTCGAGGGACGTCTGGTGCCGTTCTCTAACAGTTTACAAATAAACATGCTTGATTATAATCTTACAGAAACATTGTTTGCATAACCACGATTTAGTTTGTTTTATTTAAATACACGTATAAAGCATGACCATATGTTGACCACATTACTAGTCTTGCAGTAAAAATGGTTCTTCTCGCTGGAGCTGGTAACATATGGCAACTATTGTCACAACTGTTTGATGTTAGCTTGACTTTATGTTTCCAATCTTAATGTCTCCAGTATGGAGACAATGGCTCATGTTATTTTTGCAAACATAGCATTTCTTGTCCTAGAGGCAAAATAGGCAATCAAGAAATGAATGGCTCAAAGAAAACCTTATAATTATGGTCCATATGTAAAGAACCAGAATAAATAACAGCATTTGCCTGGAAATTTGCAATTCGAAAATTGTTAAAATATGGGTTGGTAACACAACCGTCTGTGAACACAATGAGGAGTTTTCTGTGGGAAAGGCAAAATCGGCTGTAGTGAGAGGGGCAACCTGTCATGAGAATAAACTAAACACTTCTTTACACTGCGGTGATAATGTCCAGTTATAATGTTGTAAATACAACAAATGCTCAGTTTCCTGCACAGACCGATCAATACGTAGGACTTGAACATATTGTCAAGAGCTGTTGGGATTAATTTTGTGTTGTGTGCATTTGCTTCTTGACTTTAAAAGCGGTGGAAGCTGCGGACCAGCATTTTATAAATCACCTAAAAATCATCTTTACTGTTTCGCTTAAGAAAAATGTGACCTTCACATTAGATGTGCTGAAGGTTAATAAATGAACAACAAATTTTGATCTCTTTAAAGATAACACGCTGCCACAAAGGGGCGCTGTGTGCTTTTGTGGATCGTAACAGACCCTTTTGCCGATTTTTTCACGCTTTTTGCTGTTGTTTTTCTCACCATCGCTGCTGTCACTTGAACACAACCGGATTTCATCTGTTTGCAGTGAGTGAAACGCGAACAGTTATATAACATGCAAACGAGTAATGCAATCAAATGATCATCAGTTATCGCACAATTTACTTTCCTTTACTAAGAAACGCGTTGTTTTGTACCTTTAAAGGCATCTGCAGGGCTGTATTTTTTATCTTAGAAATGCATTTGAGAGCAGAAGGTAAATAAGGAAATGATAGTTATAAGATCACGTGTTTATAGCGACCGCCTTCTTCATACAGAGACGTGCTGCATACAGACAGCAGCAAACAGATTTCCTTTAGTCTTATTATAAAGAAAGCAGTCGGTACTTGCCATGAGGAGTTTGGGTCTCTTAAGGGGTCGGTGCATTGTTCGGCAGGTCTTCTCTGGCCCACCCGGCATGCTTCTGCGGCGGCGGTACAGCCTGGACGTCTCGGCGCGTCTCCTGCGGACCGAGGGCTTCATAGACGGGCGCTGGGTGACAGCTGCGACCACCTTCCCCGTGTTAGATCCAGCCACAGGACAAGAGATCGCAAAGGTGTCAGACTGCGGTACAAAAGAAGCTCAAGACGCTGTCAATGCGGCTTATAAAGCGTTTCACCTGTGGAAGAATCACACAGCTAAGGTTGGGTGGCAAATCTTTCCACAAACGTATTTTGTTATGCTGGTTGAGAGTCTCCTGATAGCAATAATAAAATAAAGTGGTTAATGTGGTCTATATTTGTATGTTTTTAACTTCTGTGAAAGGAGCAGGCCTGGGAAATGTTTGTCCAATCATTGTATTCGGTCCGAATGCAATGATAGGATGTTGCACTTGCCTATCAGACTATGTATTTGTATATTGGAGAGGCATGGAGGGCAAAATCTTATGCTTTCAAAGCTTGGTTGCTATTTTTAGCCTCTCCAAACTGTCTACTGTACCTTTAATTATAAGAAATAGCAGGATGTTCATTTACAGCTTTATTGCAGTGTGCAAAAGTGCAGTAATATATACCTCATATATATATATAATCATACTTAAAGAGATTTCCAGGCCTACTGCATTAATTACAATGATCAGAATTTGGAATCTGATTGATCTGAAATAAATTTATTTCTGGTTTTGCAGGAAAGAAGCATTTTATTGCGGAACTGGTTTAATTTCATGACTCAGCACAAGGAAGATCTTGCCAAGCTAATCACAGCCGAATGTGTATGTATACATACACACATACATACATATACATATATATACACACATACATAAGAATTTTTTATGGTTTCCAGTTAAGAAATTAGTTATCACGTGTTATGAGACTAGAGCCTCATCATTATTGTTTAAAAGTTGTTTTATAAATTATATTAGCTTATAATATTGTTAAATGATATGGGAAACAATTTTAAACATTTGCATTAATATTTTCTCTGCTGGGTACACCTGGAATTTAATTTGTAAGCAGTTACTTTACTGGTTAATTTGTTTAAAACTTTAGCTTTAACTTTAAGATTCATGAAAGTTTTGTTTTTAGGGGAAGCCTATGAAGGAGTCTCTTGGAGAGATTGCATACTCAGCCTCCTTTCTAGAGTGGTTTTCTGAGGAGGCAAGACGCGTGTATGGGGATGTTGTCGCACCACCAGCCAAGGACCGCAAAATCTTAATTCTCAAACAGCCAGTGGGAGTGGCTTCTATCATCACGCCGGTGAGAGTTCCACCTTCTGAAGACATCATTAAGATGCGTGACATCATTAAGCTGTAATAACTGCAGATCAAAGGACAAAAATAAGGCCATTTATTACCTTACAGTGGAATTTCCCCAGTGCCATGATAACCAGGAAGGTGGGTGCGGCCCTGGCGGTGGGCTGCACTGTAGTGGTGAAACCAGCTGAGGACACGCCCCTCTCTGCATTAGCCCTGGCTGAGGTCTCTCTGTTTTCATAACAGTCTGTTTAACTTCATTATTGTGTGCAGTGTTTCAGAATTATTTATTTCATCGACCCACACAAAAGTTTTGATGAAATAGTGTGTTCAATAGTGCAAAAAAGTGTTACCAAGTGTTACAAAGTGTTCTTACCAAGTTTGTGCACCATTAACAGTTTCATTGAAAACATCTCAAAATGTATAAATAATTTAAATCTAAAATCTAAGTTAAATTTCAAAGTGTGCGGAATTGTAATTTCAATTTAAGAAGAGAATAAAAATTAAATAGAAACTAAAATTAATACATGGAATTGATTTATGGTTAGGAACTTATAACAGCTGTAATTTTAACTTGCATTTTAAGTGATGTTTGATTCAGGTAAATCCTGCAGTTAAATGTATAATAAACTGACAGA
Organism: Ambastaia sidthimunki; assembly: GCA_036877625.1. Classification (NCBI taxonomy): domain Eukaryota; kingdom Metazoa; phylum Chordata; class Actinopteri; order Cypriniformes; family Botiidae; genus Ambastaia; species Ambastaia sidthimunki. The sequence continues at coordinate 6,303 of JAZGTK010014537.1, forward strand.
GAGTCAGTTGCTAATTTCTAAATTTCACCCAAGCCAGTTATTAAGCTTGCCCACAATTTAGACAGTCTGCAAGGTAGTGGGATATTGTAAATATAAAATTAAATCTTTCCTGTTTCCATGTAGCTTTCTGTTCAGGCTGGCATTCCTCCAGGGGTGATAAACGTGGTGCCCTGCTCCAGAGAAAAGACCCCTGCTGTGGGAGAGCTGCTCTGCACGGACCCCCTGGTGGCCAAAATCTCTTTCACCGGCTCCACAGCCACCGGCAAGGTAGAAACATCCACCCCAGCATTTTCATTTTCATATGAACTGTCCCTTTAAGTAAAACTTTTCAACTGCTTTGCAGATTCTTCTTAAACATGCCGCAGGAACCGTCAAACGGGTGTCAATGGAGCTGGGAGGTCACGCCCCCTTCATTGTATTTGACAGTGCTGATGTAGACAAAGCTGTTGCAGGGGCCATGGCCTCCAAATTCAGAAACTCAGGCCAGGTGTGTCTTATTTTAAACCAATATAACTACAATTGTTAGTTGGATTCTTATTAGAACACTATTGATGTTGATTTTGCAACAAAAAACTCAAAATATCACAGATATTTATAGACTCTCATAAATTTTTCTTTTCAATTTTTAGTTGAAACAAAACTGACATTTCCCACGAAATAACACCCAACATCTTAAATAATAAATTATTATTATTAACAGTGTTAAACACTAATATGTTGTGTACTTGCTCAATACCTGATTTTTGTTCATGTTCAACCAAAAATTTATGAATTGCAGCTTTAATTATGTGGATATTTTATCTAGTTTTATTAAAAAAATATATTTTAATCAAATGAATTAAGATATATATATGTGGTGATATGATTGGGACATAAAAATGCACTGAAGCAATAGTTCTTACTGTATCTTGTACTCATCTCTGCTGTAGACCTGCGTGTGTTCCAACCGCTTTTTGGTGCAGAGTGGGATCCACGATGCCTTCGTGGAGAAGCTGGGAAAGGCCATGGATGCAGAGCTGAGGGTCGGCCACGGCTCCGAGCCCACCACCACACAGGGTCCGCTCATCAACAGCCGTGCCGCAGAGAAGGTGCCTCATGGAAGCTACACACATCTCATATTGAAGAACAATTCAAATACATCTGGAGTGCTACTGATCACTTCACCGTCTTTGGTTTGTTGTAGGTGGAGAGCCAAATTGCAGATGCTGTGACTCGGGGGGCCGTCTTAGTCAGAGGAGGGAAGAGACTGGAGGGTTCCTTCATGCAGCCCACCCTGCTGTCCAGTGTCACCACTGACATGCTCTGCATGCGGGAGGAGACGTTTGGACCTCTTGTTCCTGTGGTTAAGTGAGTGTTTATTTTATGATAGGCTTTCAACTTGGACTCCAAATAAGAGATTTGCAAGCAACAAAATATACTAAATGTATTGCTGTTTGACATAGTTTACAAAATGAACCTGTTCATAAGGTTAAAACAGACTCCAGTTAAACTCCACCTCAAAGTTTTCAGGCTTGACTGGGACTCTGTCAGGGATTTATAAACATGTTTTATTTGTAAACATGTCTGGTGCCAATGTGTCTAGGCAATGTGTGATTCATTGAAAAGTTTTGAGCTCTCCACCATCTAACTGTGTCTTATCTTCTCCAGGTTCAACACAGAACAAGAGGCACTTGACATTGCAAATGCTTCACAAGTTGGGTTAGCAGGTGTGTCCATTTCTGTAAACCAAACACGTTCCTAGAACGTTCAAAATAACATTTTTAATGTTTTTGTTACTTAATGGAAACCTTACAGAAATGTTCTTACAACCTAAAGTTGTTAGCCAGATGCTCAAATAGAGGATTGTGCATAAGGCAAAAGAAAAGTTTTCATACCATCTTCTATATGAGAAAGTATCTTCAGATAGTTTCTTTCAGCTGTATGTTCCATCATATACATCTGTTCCATTTCAACAGGTTACTTCTACTCTCGGGACATCGGTCAGATCTGGAGAGTGGCTGAGCAGATGGAGGTGGGCATGGTCGGGGTCAACGAAGGTTTGGTCTCTGCCCCAGAAGCTCCTTTTGGTGGGATAAAACAGTCTGGCATGGGACGAGAAGGTTCCAAATACGGTGTCGATGAGTACCTGGATGTGAAGTACATTTGTTTTGGGGGACTTGCTTCTTGATTAACCCAGGCAACAGTTATCACCAGTTAAAATAAATCATTCAGTACAGTATCGAGCCGGACTGTAGACCAATCGCAAAACAACAACGCACAAAACACTGTGAACCGTATTTTCATGTCAATCAGATTAAATGAACAGAATTATTTTGATAAAGGGATATCTATTAAAGTTCTATTTACCTTTACAATTTACCATTGTAAGGTACAATTTATACGGGATTTTATCCCTCATAGTTCATTGATGTAACTTGTTCAAAAAAGCAAGATTGATCTAAAATTCATTAAGGCACTGAAATAAAACAGACTTATGATTAAGGATTTACTAGTACATTGATGTGGGTGGATCCAATGAGAAATCTAAGCACAGGAACTGGTGTTTTCCATCAGTTAATCAACTAACACTAGTAGTGCTAGTTAGAGTTAATTTGTCCTTATGACTTTCATTATAACTTTCAGTGATTAAGCTGTTTTATGGCAATACCTTCAGTTACTTATTATTCCTGATGTCCTAATGTATTCCTGAAAATGTTTATCTTGATTTAATTTTGTTTGGTACTCTATTTTTGTATAATAAGACTATTAGACATGAATTATTGACTTTATTAGATTAGATATTTTGCTGCTGTTGTAAAAACTCGTCTAAAATGTCTAAAACATCTAATTTGTGGTCAGATGTTGTTCCAATGTGACAATAGTGACAATGTGAATTTTTTAAAATTGTACCCATCCTTAGTTTGAATGTTTTTATAGTTTAATTGTTGAAATATTAATTCTCCATGAATATACTTAATTGTATTGTATACTGTTACATGCGTAAATGTGTATAATGTCTAGTTATTTTTTAATTACTGTATATTTAATTAACATATTGTTAAGTAAATCTTTTAAAATTAAATTAAAAAATAACGTTCAACAGTTTGAGAAATTGAAATGTACAAAAAAATCAATAGTGATCTTGCAGACAGAAGCATAATAGTTTAAAATTAAAATAAAACTTTAACTCTCTCAACAGATTTATAGAAATAATGGTTTATGTTTATAAATTATGTTTGTTAATAATTATGTTTGTGCCATACACACTGCCAGTACAAATACTGAACTTGTTGTAAAACAGTCTCTGTATAAAGCCACATGATTTTATTTTTGATGCATGTTTACATTTAAAACCTGACAAAACATCTTGTTGAGATATGACAACACCTGCTTACTGTATAATGTGTGTTTTAAAATAGGTTTTACAACAACAGTTTCTATTGCATTATCAGCTTTAGCAAACATTTTAGGCTGTAAAACCAGAACACTAAACAGTCACGTCTTAAAGGTAGCAGATTTAAAATCTCAATAATTCAAGACAAAAAACTGGATGTCAATCACACACATAACATTGATTTAGAAAACGAGTATAAATAAAACTTTTGCATAAATAAAAATGGCATTTTGGCTTTTTTGATTTACTTTCTATGTATTATTTGCAACTTCTTCCCAAAGTCTTTGAAGCAAAATATTAATAAGAAAACTGAACATATGCTAATTGCTTGCATTGCATCACTGAACATACAAGCGTTATTAAGCGCGTATTAAGGTAGGTTGCAATTTTAATGCACAGCTTTATGCAAACTTAATGCTATTTGCACATTGGCAAAATGCAATTCAAAACGTCATTTGCAAGTCAAAATGCATCATTCAGCAAACCGGTGATAATTCATAACAAGACCAACTGCATTCAGTGGTCGGTTGGTTTTTGTAAACTCAGATGGTTGTGTAATATGTCACTCTGTCCTTGAAACTTCAAGACCCAAGTCCACCCAGAAATAAAGTTCACCTGGGGCTCAACCCTCCACCGGACAGAGACTGAGAGCATCTCCGTTCCGAGTCGCTCCGTTGGCTCGGTTCCGAGCTCTGTCAGCTCTCGCGTAGTTGAAAATGTTTTCCTGCTCGCTGTCCAACTCCGATTCTGACATCATCAAGCTGGAATTGTGCTCTGTGCTTCTGTGCTTGATGTCTATAAATGACAAATACACGGATGTCAACGCTGTAACTGGTGTTACAAATGTGGGATATAGCGCCACAATTTTAGACATTTTTACAATTGCATTTAGTCGGTTATTAGACGCTTTTATCCAACGTGACATACAAATGAGAATCGCTAGTCATTTTTCGAAATCTTTTATTCTGCACTTCATTTTAATGATTTATTTCACTTATATAACTGTTTAATAATATACTAAGAGTCTTTGTTTTATGGTTGTGCAGTAGTCAATTGTATGTGGAAAACATAAACTATCCCATAAGGTCATTTCTGGTTCCAAAGAAAGATTAAGTAATGCATTCCAAAAACACATGCTATATAGTTGGTCCACCTCTAAAACAATGGAGGCGGGGTCCCACATACAGAGCGGGTCTTTTCTCAAGAACATCACACTATATTTTTGTTATGAAATATCCCAGAACGCCTCCAGAGAGCTGCTCTGTTTCCTCACACTCACATGGGATGTTAAAAAAGGCTGGTGAGAAATCAGCTCTGGATCTTACTATATTTTGGCTGGAGCTCCATTCTCTCCTGCTCGTCCATGTTGTCCAGTATTGTGTACTTGGTTTTCTTCCTTACTTTTGTGCGTCTCCCTCTAAAATAACCAAAACAATCTGTGAGCAAAGACACTCATACCAAATAAAGCAAACTGACATCACCTTAGTATTGAATCACTGTCTACTGAGTCACTAGAATCTGTTCTGTCAAAAACGTATGACAAAAAAATAACACAAAAAGACTGAATTTTCTTCATGACAAAGAAAAAACACAAGTTAGATTTCTTTAATATTTCATTTTTTCTCCTAGACGTAAATTTGCTGATATTTGTCAAAACACCTGCAATAAAAAGTCAAAGATTTTAACTGAATTTGATTTGCGAACTCAAATATTTCTCAGCAAATCCTTTCCAAACCAAATTATATAAGCTGAGTTATGCTATGGCTGAGTTATGCTATAGCTGAGTTATGTACATTAATTTTATTGTTCTACACAATAACAACTGAGACAAAGTTAACAAATTAAATCTCCTCAGATATTTATCACCTTTTACAGCAGTAGATGCAAATCCAGCTGACAGACAAGAGGAAAATGACTGTCACCAAACAAGAGATTGTGACATACAAAACGCTCCAATCTGCAGACAAGACACAGAGGATAAGTACCGTCCCCCCTGACAGCAGAATGATCCGTCTATTCACACATTTCATTTCATGGCCATCTATCAAAAACATCCAATTTAGCCCTAAAAATAAGACTTAATTTGATTTTAGCTGATTTGCCTTCACTCATTAGTAAATTTGTCTTATTTAGTATCAGCATAAACAGATGGATACGCGTACCGCAATTGCTCTCATCGTCGTCAAGGAAACGGCGAATGGGATTCTCCATCCACAGGGGGTCACAGGAACAGCTCTTCGTAACGGGGTCACACTGGCCACGCCCAGAACAGAGCAGCAAGCACACTGCATGTATTCACCATCACAGCAATAAATATTGCAGGAAGATGAAACTGTATTCAGATGTATTTAAAGCTACAATCCAGTTAACTTAATTTAACTTCAACATGCATCATGAAAAGTAACCTACAGTTTTGAGAGGTGAAAGTTACGGATTGCAGCTTTAAAAACTGAAAATGATTTAGCCAACATGTTCTTTCTGGGAACCACTTAACTTTTTAAGGTACTAAAATAATTCTGTTATTGCAAACCATTACGACATGAATAGTGCGATAGTTGCATTTTGATCATTTTGATATATTGTGCAGCCCTGCTGGGAAAAGTCACTCACTGACTGTGTCCACTCGCAGGACTTTAAAGAGCAAGAAGTCGGTTTTCTCGTGTAACAGCTGGTTCCTCAGGAGCCGAGCGAGTTTAGGACCCGGGATGGTTCCGTCAGGACCCTGCACTGAGAACCTAAATACTGTGCTAAACACACACAAAAACATGTAGATGTGCAGGACAAAACTCTGATAAAATAAAAGATAGCAAAATTTGAATGAAGAATCCATGAAGAGTTTAAATGTCCTTAATAAAAATGCCAAAACGTTTGTTAAGGGTTAGAATTGGGGTTAATGTATATAATTACGACACAATAAGTGAAAGGGAAGCCCTTGTTTTGACAGCTGTGTTAGCGTGAGGGTGGTACCTGATGTCTGACTGGCCGTGCAGACCCTTCAGTGCTATGTCTGAATCCAGAACGTGCAGTAGAGCAGCCAGCTGTCTCACCACTGTGTCTTTCTGCTGCTGACTGACCTGAGCCACGCCCACCTGCAGCTCAAGCTCCACCTCCTCCCGCTCGCGTGGGTCTGCACACAAATATTAATGACATCAAACAAGCTTTTGCTCATCCAACACAACACACTCTCCTACGCAACTTACAGTCATATTACAGTCATAGCAGATGTGACTCTGACATCATTCTGTAAATCATTCAAATTGTCCTGTATATATTTTTATAGCAGATGAAACATGCTAAATAAATGGCGAATTCTAAATATCTGGCAACAATCTCATGGAATAAATTAAATGATCTTACCGGGACGCACTTCTACAGTAGCTGTGGCCGTGCTTGACCGACCCTGTGTGTCCGTGACCCGGAGCTGGAACAGGTACGTTCCCTCCACCAGGTTGGACAGGTAAAGAAAACCCTCATGGTCTGAACCGTATAAAACATCCTATTCAAAAGAGAGAGAGAGCCATCAGTTAAAACGCAGAGCAACTGACAGGCATAATGAGATCATCTGCCTCACCCCTGCAGCAGGACTCTGTTCATCTCGAACCCAGAGAAAAGACACATTAGCGGATTCGCTGTTGGACACGGAGCCCCTGAGCACCAGTGAGTTGTTGGGTAAAGTCAGCGTGTGGCTGCCGCTGGCATGAGCAACAAGCGGCAGGATTCTGCCTGTTAATTTAACAAGACACAGAGCAATCACTTATAAAATCACTTATAAAATCACTTATAAAATCACTTATAAAATCACTTATAAAATCACTTATAAAATCACTTATAAAATCCAGGGATATACAATAATATATAGAAACACACACAGTATATATACAGTATATATACACACACACACACACACACACACACAGAAATATAACCCCTATAGAAATCTATAACTCCAGGTTTGTATAGTTATACACAGACATATAACTATATATATATATATATATATATATA
>JAZGTK010014538.1:0-13679 GCA_036877625.1 Ambastaia sidthimunki
AAGAAGTTCTCGATTATGGCCGTGATCCAGTCGTTCATGAGACACGTGCAAGAATCAACACATGATTGCACACTCAAATATGGCACCTCTGGACACATCTCGCCCGGTTAAATGCCAAACACCTCCTGCCGGTCTCCTGACTGCACAAGAAAGAAAAAAACTTGGAACGGCACACGGGTGCTGACAGAATTTTATTTTCGGTTGAACTATTCTTTTCACACTAGCATAAGGCACTACACTCCCTTGTTTACTAATGCATACTAACACCAGTGTTGTCTTAAAAGCATGCTTTATGTTTGATTTGAGAGAGATAAACCGATGTTGAAATGATTTATTCTCTGTAAGTGCTACAGTCACTCTGATATCTGAGCAGATACACGTGAATGAACTTCTGAGCTGAGCTCCACCACAAACATTCCTGTCATGACAGACTGTTTGTTTGCTTCCTGTATGTTCATATGAGAGCAGCACATGCTGAAAATCCCCTGAGAAACAACTAAGTGTCAATCTGAGACATTTATAAATACACTTATAAAATATAAAACACTTTCACTGAAACATTTCATGCCACCACAGCAGTTCACGTTTGTCTCATAAACATGTTAGAATGCTAGATTTACAACATCATGCCCAGTTTTTTTCTCATAGTTTTGTAGATTACCAAAAATATGAAGAGGGCTCTTACACTTATCTGAGACCTCACTAACTAAACTGGGTATTTAAGATTTCACTCAGGTAAACAGGGTAAACCCTCTATGCTCCAGGGCATGTAAACAATCCTTCAGGCTAAAGCTCCTCAAATTAGCACAGGAATCTAAGATCCCACCCTCCTGCCCAATTTCAAAGCTTTAAAATGTTTAGTTAGTTGAACAAGTTTTAATTCTTTTGTCAAAGTAGCAGTTTAACAGCTAAACAACTAACCTGAACCTGTGCAACAGCTGATGGCAAAAATCTGACAGTCAAAAACACTATAAAATATGTTTTTGCAATAATTAAAACTGTCAGAAATGAAAAGCTGATATAAAGATATCACACACACACACACACACTGATGATTGATTTGAAGGAAACACTTCACACTGGTTTGTCCACAGTATCAATACTGTAACTGCAAATGAAACAGAACACAATGATCAACAATTACACAACAGACAATGATGCAACAACTTTTTCTAGGTTATTAACCAACCGCAAAAGAAAATCCTTGTTGAACATTGTAGACCGCTTAGATTCTTACACATCTATTCTTCTAGATTCTTCTAGATTCAGTCTATGCTTAGGGCAGAAGCTACAATTTCATCATTTAAACATTATAATATCTAGATGGTCATATCCAGGCCTGTGCAAAATCTGCACAGACAAAATTCAGAAAATTAGAATTTATGAAATATTTTGGGCAATTTTGTCTTCTTTGAGCAATAAGAGTATCACAGTTATACATTTAGAGTTTCCACCAATATCTGCACAGAATTGTGAGAAACATTAAGGCATTCCTGAACCAATTCATACATGACAAGTGCAGGCGACACATCACCTTTAACACAAGACAACAGTAAAACAGAATGTAACACGCTCTGACATGCTTCTCAGATATCACCTGTAACTTTCTTTGCCTTTTTTATGTCTACCGTAAATCACCATGTGTGGCCCCGCCCACAAGTGGTGACATTATGCTGCTGGTCTTGCGAAGTATTTATACCACAGCTCCATTATGTCAATCATTACCTGTTTTCTGTCGAGCGTGTACACAATCAACAGCCCATACGCCCTTCTGTCTGTCTGTCTGTCACTTAGAAGTGAAAGTCTTTTTCTGTCATTTTGACACATACACTTTCTCACACACCCTCACTTAACCCGTGCATTAAAACACTCTGGGCCAGACATTCCAACATCACTTGAAAGCAACTTCTTTGAATACATGTGACTGTAAATAAAGTGCACAGTCAGTGTCAGGCCTCAGAGCTGTTTGTTCAGTGTGTTTGTGTACAGGCATGTGAAAGGTGTTTTTGTATGATCTTTTCCAGAAAACAGCCAGTACAAATATGGTCATCGTGGGAGGAGCCAGACAGCTGATTGGATGTAAACGTACAGCTGGACACTGTTGGTGCTTTCAAGAATCAGGATTCAAACCACATTTATCACCAACAGAATGACAGTCTGTATCCTGAAAGAACAGATCAACACACATTTACTCCAGACACTGACAAACCTGCAGCTTCATTTTCATAAATCAAGATTAATTTACATGAGAGGCAAAGTGGTGTAACATGGAGTTTATTTTGACTTGTTTCATTTACAGATTTTATTTTACATTTTAAGGCTAAATTTCAAGAACATTTCTTTACAGTAACCATTGTTCTGTTTATGTATGCGATTGTAAATCAGTTACATAGCAATTTTTATGAATTTCTTTAAAAGTCATAGTAAAATCATTTTTGTACTAGAGTTAAAAGACCAATATAAGCCCAGACTGTCTCAGAACTTTAATACAAGACAGTCCGTATTCTTAACCCACCCTTTGAAAACTAGTTCTTGCATGTTTGGTCTCATTGTTACTCCTGCATGTAATTGCTTTTGAGTAGAAAACACTGATCGTGAATCTTGGGTGACCCATATTCATGTCATAATGACTGATGGGTTTTAATAGGTGACCCAGTTTTTACTGAAAACACAGACACATCCACAAATAAACACTCACCAGCCAGCAGCAGCACCTTCTCACTGACATCTCTGTGATGTTTCTTCAGATGTTCATGAAGAAGAGGTTTCTGCTGTTGAAGACATCAGAGCAGCCATCATGAGAGCTATCAAAACCACCCCCCCCCGCAACAACAATACTTCTGACTAAATCAAATATAAGTATTATTTAAAAAACGTAATCGAAACAAAAATGAGAATTGTTGCCTCAGCAATAAACCAAATTAAGTTTCAACTGAGGCACTAAAGTATTAACTGAAAATTAAATGAAACTGAACACTAGAGCAGTATTAAAAACAAACAAATAATGAAATCACACAAGAAGATAATCCAAATTTAATTAACAGGAAAACTAAAAATATGACAATAAAAGCTCATTCAAAATATTAATAACACTAAAAACTCGGCTAAGGTTTACATAGAAGACATATTCAGGTGATATCATTGTATGAAACCCAATGTTTACCATATTCATGTACCACAACACATGTTCAAAGGTAGTGCCATCGTTCTTTCTGGTACATTCAAAGTATAAATAAAAAGACAAGTTGTAAGTATTGTAAGTACTGTATGATTGTGCACCGTTAGATGTTTCTTCACATCTGTGCTTGTGTTCTCCAGCTTAAAGAGAAATACAAAGATAAGAGCACTTGGTTTGATGTTCTGCTGCGTTGGCATTCACACAAGTATGGCTACAATGTAAGTCACGCCACTGGCACAGAGTCAGGAGGGAAATAGGAAGTTGTCTGTGTTTTACTTTCCCGACACTTTTTCCCGGACACTCCGCCCCAAACCATCCGCCGCGCCGCGTCGCGTCATCCGCCTTCTCGCAGCTCCAGATCTGAGCTCTTGCTCTTTCTCAACAGCTTTACAGCTTCATCGAACTGAGTCAAAGTAACACAAAACCCCAGATGTGCTTTAAACTCGATTTATTGCAGTCGTAGGAGGAAACATGGAAGAATGAGTGAAAGTTTGGTGTAATTCTCAACAGTTTGTGCTGTCAGCAGCGTGTGTTGTGTTGAGCTGAAGATCTGCTGTTTCAGATGCGGTGTGCTTTCATAAGCCTGTTGCGTGTGTGTCAGTGTGTGTGTATTTGAGTGTGTGTATGGGTGAGTGTATGGGTGGGTGAGTGTGTGTTTGCTCCTCCCGGTCGGTCGGTCGGTCAGGTGACGTGTGAGGTGTGTCTGATGGCAGGAGTTTGTGGAGATGTTTTGTTCTGGGGAGCTGAAAGCGGATCTCCAGCGCGGCGCTGATCTGCGTCTGTACGCAACCGGATTTTGCTTCTGAGAAGAAATGATCGAATAACGCCGGACCAATTGTTCACACCGCTAGGCAACATTATCGCCTTTATTTCTATGCGATTAAGTTACAGTAGATCAGTCATCTCTTTTTACCATGGAAACGCTTTACCGCGAGCGCTTTTAACTTTATTTGAAGTTAACACAAAAGAATCCGCTTTCTCATCGTCTCATTCGGATTGTAAATCGCATTAAAGTGAGTGTGAGCGCACAATGGCTCTTTCTCAGGTCCAGTGTCTCGATGACAATCACGTCAACTGGCGTCTGAACGAGTCCAAGCCGGAGTTCTTCTACAGCGAGGACCAGCGGCTGGCGCTCGAGACGCTCGTCTGCAAAGGACGCGACGCGTTTGACAGCTACGTGAAAGAGCGCGAGCTGCGTCCCTTCCTCTCGGACCCGGAGCTCGAGCAGCTCCGCCGGTCCATTGAAGACTACAAACCCGGTTCCGAGCATCAGAAACCGGACGGTACGGCGGAGGGAGAGGACGGCGCGGTGTCTTTGCAGTACTGGCCGGATCGCTCGGACATCTCCATTCCGAATCTGGACCTCGGATGGCCCGACTGCAATTCGTATCGCGGAGTGACGCGCGTCAACGTGTACACGCAGCCGCCGCTGGACGGGCAGACGCACATTAAAGAGGTGGTGAGAAAGGCCATCGCGCAGGCACAGAAGGTACTGTAGAAAACTACATTCAGTGTGTTATATGATGACATGAGAACCCAGAAACAGCTGTCAAAACCAGTTTCCATCAGTGAAGTGATTTACGCATTTGTTTCTTAAAGAGTTAAGCATTTATAAGATGAGATATTAATAAACCTCTGTGTATTGTGTGACACTCAGAGCTCACATTGACAAAGTGGTTAAATCAACAAAGAATACTACACAAGTCTGTGTGTGTTTTAACACATCTCTTCATCTTCCGATTTTTCTTTAAACAGTTTTTCTGGAAATGTCATGATCGCTACAGAAACATCTAAGATTTGGAATGTCCAAAACCGCTCTCTGTCTTCATCTGTCCATGCCAATACCCGCCTCATTTCACAATCCCTTCTGGTTTCTAACTAACTCATTAGTCTTGTTAGAACATGCAAAATCTTGATCTCATCACTCTGGTCCATGACACATACCATCATAAATTCTCTCTCTTACACACACACTTTCAAATACTAGTCACTCAAAAGAGATTTCACACAGTGAGTGCTTGTAATGTGATGGAGGAAATAAAGGAAGCAGTATAAGAGGTTTAGGTGTGTGTGAGAAGCTACATCATGTTGCCTTTCTTAATCAAGAGAACATATACAATGTTTACAATAGAGCAGTAAAGCTGTGAAACACTGAAAACTATCCTGTTACACTTACAGTTAGAACAATGACAGCTGTGGTTTCCAGAAATTAACTTAAAACTGTAAAAATCACTGTTAATTTTAGACTTATTTTAGACTTAATTTTTTTACAATTATTTATTTGTAAATATAAACAATTTTAAAAATGGTTTATTGTAAAAGTACATGTATTTTCTTTAAATTAGATGTATTAGAAGCATATTAAATGTACTGTCTTTTTAAATCTATCGTTTTAATCGTAAATGTTAAAGGTACTTATAGATAACTTATACATATCGAACAGGTTTAGGTTTTTTTCTGTTAAATTGTTCTTTTGTGACATCATATGCATTTATTGTGTCTGTGTTTTTTGGCAGATGATAGCTGTGGTAATGGATGTTTTCACAGACGTGGACATTTTTAAGGACCTCATAGAGGCTGGATTTAAAAAGAAAGTGGCTATATACATTATTATAGATAGTGCAGCTATACACGACTTCATACATATGTGTGAAAGAGCCAACATGCACAGAGGGCATCTCAACGTGAGTTAAACACCTGCACAAATGAATATCTGTTTTGTAGTGTTTCTAAGTATTTGATTGGACGTGGCCTGTGTGTTTTCAGCACCTGCGGGTTCGATGCATCGGCGGTACAGAGTTTTATACTCGCTCGGCTCAGAAAGTGCGTGGCTCGTTAAATTCCAAATTCATGTTTGTGGACGGAGACCGTGCCATTTCTGGATCATACAGGTTTGTGTGTGTGGAAATACAGCCTAATCCCACTAGAAACCTGTTTTCTGTGCCTTTAGGGTGATCCCTTTAAAGTATACAAAAACAGACACACACATATACTGTTCCTGGAACTGTTAACACTGCACATTTTAGAAGTCACCTTTTTTTGGTACCCAGTTCAGCTCAGGCTGTATTAATCACCTAATGAGTTAAAAGAATAATACACCTGAAAATAAAACTTCTGGCATCATTTGTTTAATTGTTCTTCCTAACTCAGAGTAAATGATGACAGAATGTTCAGGTGAACTAATCCCTCAAATTCTGGTGTATTCAACCAGGCAGATCTTCACAATGTGCCCCACTGAGACTCTAGGAGTGCTTTATGCTGTTAATTGATTACTAATTTTGGTGACAATTTTTGGTGACAATATCACCGTAAACTAACTACATTATAAGCATTTTAATGCATAGACCTAATCTGAAAATGGCATTAAAATAAAACTGCATGCTAATTGTTCAATCACTGTTGTAAAATGAATATATTTTATTGTTTCTGACCTGATTTCTTTGTTACAGTTTCACATGGACTGCTTCTCGTTTGGACCGTAACATCATTACAGTCTTGACAGGACAAGCTGTTGAAACCTTTGACAAGCAATTTCGGGAGCTATACTTGAACTCTCGTGGGGTCAACCTATCCAAAGTTCCACTGGCGGACATACCGGAACCTGAGCATACACCAATTTCTGTCCCTTCCCCTGTACCTGTGACTGTTGCAAGAAAACTAATTAACCCCAAATATGCTTTGGTAAACCTAGATACAGCAAGCAAAACCTCTTCAGACAAGGCTAGTGCCAAAAACAGTAGCTCCCAGAATCCTATGGTCCAGATGCCAAAGCCACAACGCGGGGTAACTCTAAAATCACAGAAGCACCCGGGACTTGTAGGTTTGCTAAAGGCAGATCTCATTTCCTACTTGCCAACCTGGCCTGAGCCAGACCCCCCCAGTGATGTTATCGGGTTTATTAATATCAGAGATACAAGTAAGCCTGCACCTGTGCACTTAATGCGCTCACAAATGTTTGAAACATCACAAGCCATCCGCTTTAAAGACCCTTTCACTGCCCCACCTGAGGATCCGCTGCCAGAAAAAGCAATTCCCAATAAGATATCAAAAAGAGATGTTGTAGATTCAAAGGTTCAATCAAGTAACCAGCCCCCACAAGCTGGTCAACCAAGTATCCAACCCAGCAACCATCAAACAGAACCTGTAAATACATCCCATTCTCCAAGCACCCAAATGCAGCACCATGACCCCAAACCGAACCCTGTTCCACAAGAGCAGCAACCCAACCCTACACTAATGCATTCCTCTTTAGAGAAGCAACAGGCTTCACAACACCCTGTGCCCAAACCTCGCACCTTACATGTGGTAGTTAATACAACGGAGGGTTCTGAAGATGCAGAGATCAGTTTAGTCAAAAGGGAGGAGACACAGATGATTGACCCAAAGGTTACGCCCACAGACACTTGTGATAATGATGCTGACAGCACTATTGTGATCTGTGCACAATCATTAAAGGATAAAGATGAAAATTCCACAGCATCAGATGAGTACTATGAGTATTCTGACTCCGACGGTACAAGTCCTACAGACAAGATCCCTAACGGAAGGACGACGGGTTCCGGACGTATTGGAGACCACAGCCCTGACGCTCTTAACATGATGGCCCGGTTCTCACAATCCATGCTGGACTTGCGATCGGATAATGTTGAAACTGACCTACAAAGTACTACTGAGAAGAATCTGCTGAATGCACAGAACAGAGAAAAAGCAAAGGTAGGACTTTGACTCATTATGTCTCTTGTCTGTGTCTGAATGTGAAAGTGTTTCAGAAAAAACTCAGCCAGTCCATAAACTAGATGTGTCTCACATACATGAAAGAAGTCAGGTGTGTGTTATGGAACGCAACAGGGCGTGATATGTGTTCCGGGAGTCTGTTGACATTTCCAGCACGCCTGAACCTGCTATAGCTAAACCTGTGAGGGTGGCAGGAGGGTAAATTAACATATTAATGAACATTAAACGTAAATTATCAGGGTAGCACATTATTAAGTCTTTTTCAATGAAGTAGCCATTCAAATGTGTCTACAACAGAAATTTGCTGAGGTTAAGTTGCACAGGTCTCAAATGGTTTACTTTTCCTGCATAGTCTTGAAATCTCTGCCTAATGCAAAGTATTTACTTTTTAGTTTTATCTTATCAAATGTATGATTTAAATTACTACTAAACAAATGTTGTAAATGATGTTTTTAAAACATCAAACTACCTTGTGGAAAATCCACAAGGATTCAAAATTTACACAGTTGCTAGCTGATCCAAGCGGGTCCATGATGGCTTTAGGTCTCCATGCCAGGTAGGATGATAAAGATCATGTGAAGATAGCTTCTTGGATAGGTTCTTGGCTCACATCAGACCTCTGCATGATTACCTGTCGAGTGACATGATCAACCAATATTTTTATCAGCCGTTGCCATTCCTGTTTAAGCACTACTGCTGAAGAAACAACTACAGCATGAAAGATCAACTGCCTCAGTTTTTATTCCATTGATTCATCAGTAGAATGACTCAAAGTTGTGTCTGAAAACTATTCGTTATACTTTTTCTTTGTACCTTCAGCTTTATCAAACTGTCTCCAGGTCACCTGTTCGAGATTCCTATGACCGAGCCAAAGTGGTGGGGGCGAATCCTGGAGTGTTCCACAGACCCCCAAAAAACAGTGGGCAAGTGATCGGGGGTTATACATATTGGAAGGGAAAGGTGTTTGACCCCAGACTCCCCCCAGGTGGTTTAGGCCAGCAGAACCTGAACTGTACTGGCCAGTCTCCTCAAAAACACAGCTCTGGCTATAGAAAAGAAGGACTGCATTCACCTGCTTATCAACTTACACGCTCATCTTCCTCCCCGACTCATCAGACGAAATCGCCTTTGCCTCAGAGACGGGTTGAGACTCGCACACCATTAGGAATCTCCTTTTCTAAACTTGCCAGCTTTAAACACCTTCGAGGAAAAGTTTCAGTCAACATGGCTGGTTTTCCCTTTGGTAATCAGTTGTCACGTGGGCATAATTAACTGATTTATAGTTGGTCTGCCCTCCTGACAAAGAACTTTGCATTGAGTACAAAGGCATGAATGTACAATGATGTAGCCACCAGTCTTCATTAGAATAGACTTAAAATACCTTTAAACTGGAGTCAGACTGGATCTTTTAAATGGATACAGTGTTACAGCAGTAAAAAAAATCTCTTGGTGTATTCTTCTCTCTGTGTATTTTTATTACGAAATGTCATTAGACATGAACAATTATGCATTACAAACAGCCTTACTCTTTGTTGATACTGAGTAATCAACACTGCAGTTTGGTGTAGACTGGATTTTGGTGGTGGATTTGTGACCATGGTGATGGTAATTTTACATTTACCTCTTTTATTGAGTAATGGTGTCTAAGATTGTGACCGACACTGAGTCTAGGGGTTGCACTGACTAATTAATTACTTATTCCGTTTGTTGATGCATTTGTCATTTTGCAACATAAATGTTTGCCATTTTCAAATATTTGGAATTATGCAAAAGTAGCAATGAACCTCTGGATGTTTTAAGTTCTCAAAACATGTTATGAAAGAACCGCGTTGAACGTGTTATAGATGTCTAGCCTGGTCTGATTTCCAAGTTTATTTACAGAAGGGGTCTCAAATCCATGTTCTTGGAGGTCCACTGTCCTGCAGAGTTTATCTCTAGTCTTCTCTAATACACCTGCCAGGATATTTCTGTCAATCTCAAAGACCTTCATTAGCTGCTTCAGGTGTGATTTATTAAGGCTGAAGGTAAACTCTGCAGGTCTCTAGATTGTATTGGAGACCTCTGATTTAAAGTGTTCACACAAAATACTTGATTAAAAGCCAAAATTCTTGCGAATCACTCTGAAACCCATCAGTTTTCACCCACAGGTTGAACAAAACTTTAAGTGAGAGGAACAGTTTCTTACACCATTTATGATAAGGAAAACAGCATTAATCTGGCATCTTCTCAGCTATGCAAACCTTCTCTTTAATTACACACTCTACATCAATGCCTCTGGACTTGAAGAACTGTAGAACTGCTGAGGTAGCATGTTGAACATCAAGCAGCTGAATACCTTTCTGGACAAGTAGCCAACCAGTAAAACTTAAGTAGTCGTGCCTTAGTGTCTGCAGTTATTCTTCTTGTCAATTTAACCTGATTAATTTGTATTTGAGTGTTTACAAGAATTTTGCAATTTCCTATACTGTTACAATCAATGTTTTTCTTTACCTGGCAAGGTTTTGAAAAAAATGATTTTCTAAGGATGTGATGTAATGTGCACTGTAAAGTAAAGAAAGTGTTACAACTTATTGTCACAAACAGTCTTTTGTGCTTTAAGTTTAAAGCATTTGTTTAACAATCAGAATTAATTGTAGGCATAGTAATTATGGGATGCTGTTCTGCTGCACACAATGATTTCTACAGTCTCTGTGGATACACTTTTTTGGTAAATTTTTGACTCATTTGATGAATTTTTAAATGGACGCTGAACTCAGACACTTTGATGTCATTTAAAACCAGGCTGTGATCAGTAGAGGTACAGTCTGTTTGTATCGTATCTTCCTTGTTTGTTGATGGTTCAGAAAAAAACATTTCCAAAAACAAAATTGGTTTGTAAAAATTGAACATAACCATGAATATTAAGATTCTACAAGTTACTGAATGAGCTATATGTGTTTCTCATAGTCTTATTCAAAGTTTGAGACTTTGTAAGGTTCATGGGTAATAATTCATACAGGCTTTAGATGTTTTCTAAAAGGGCTCTACCTCTATCTTTATCACTGCAGTCTTTGTGGCAATGAAGCTATAGAATATATTGCTTAGTGTTTAATGCAACTCGCAATGCAAAATATGTTTGCAAAAAGGTTTATGTCAAACATCACATGACCAAACCAGAAAACTGGTCTCATCGCAACTGCTTGTCAAAGTAAGTGTTAACAGCAGTGTGAACTGTTCTGTATGAAACAAAGCACTTACAAAAGACCCAAATGGATGCGATGAGACCTGTTTCTGCATGTGACGTTCAGTATTAAGCCTAAACTGATCTCTGTGTGAGACACTTTACAATGAGCTGGCTTATTGCTCTTTTTGAGAGTGTGTGTTTAAGCATACCTGATCAGTACACCAGTACCATTTTGCAGGAATAGTTAAACCCAGCGCCATGCCGGGCCTGAGTAAGTCTCCATGAACAGGGTCTCTGAACAGGTGCGTGGCATCCGGTCTGGACAGGTGACACGTTACGTTTGGGATGATCTTGGGATGATCACAGCTTTTAAATACACACTCTCCAGATTATTGTAGCCTCCGATCTTATTGAATGCTGTAACGTACAGAAATGCATATCAGCTAAATCTGCTGCCAGGCTGGTAAAATGCTGATTGCTGGTTTAGCATGTTTTTATTTCAGTCAAAGCAACATGTGGTTTACTTGGATTACAAAGAACTGATTGTACATTTTGAGTTTTTCCAATTAAAAGGTATTTAAATCCCTCACTTGTTTAAAGTGTTTGTGTGTCTCAGTGTGCATTTCATTTTGTTGGCTTGTGTATATGTGCACGCAGGCATTTCTGATGCATTCAAGTGTTCTGGAGATGGTCAGGATTCTGTACTGGCAATAAATTCTGTATTCTGGCAATAAAGGGTATTTCCACATTCACATGCTAAGTTTGTTAAGAACACTACAGTAAGAGCTCTCTTATGGAAAGTGACGTTTTGTGGTTTGTGTACCTGCGGCGTCACGTTAGATAACTCCGCCCACTCCAAGGTGTGCGTCATTTAACAGTTTACTGTCCGTCACGTGTCGGTGGAGAACAAGACTGAACCGATGATGAGGATGACAGCTCCAGTCATGATGATGAAGACCACACTGCCCAACTATAGTTTAATAAGATACCAGTCATCGAGGTCAAACCTGGAGCAACACGGTAAGATCAGAACCACACATTAAGTCATTATAAATGAGGAACTTTGCAGAGGAACTATTAAAATACTAGTGAACCACAATATTAAAAACCTTTCATTTGCTCAACTTTGTCATTTCAAATGTCATTATAAAAGTCTTTTGAGTGTTTATAACATTACAGTGCAAAAGACAGGACACATACAAACCTGCAATAGTGTTCTCAGATAGATTTTACTTAGCTATCAACTGGATTTTCTGTTTCTGTTAAAGTTTCCAAAGAGAAAAAACATGACACAGTTGTTGACATACAGTGAGATTATAAAGCTGCTTGTTTAATTTAGTCTTGAAAGAATTTGATGAGAAAATTGAGTGAAATTGATTTTTCACTGCAGATGTTGCTGTGAGCAAATCTGAGCGCAGTCTGAGACGTTTAGTCACATGAGATTGCTTAAGTCTGTTTCTCAAGAGAAAAAGCTGAGCTGAGATAATACACAGATTAAGTTGTTGTGTACATGTTCAAAATGAGGCACCATGACCATATAGTGCTGTGGGTGGTTGCCAAGGCTTTTCCATGTGGTCGCTAAGGTTTACTGAGTGAGCAGTTACAGGTGGTTCAGGGTGGTTGCTAAGGTGCGCTGGGAGATTGCTTCCTGACCCAAAGTAAATAAATAATACTGCCATCATATTCTGGTCCCAAAGTATGGCTCAGATACCTTCTTCATTTCTATGGATTGTTTAGTCTTTTTATATCATGCACAGAGTAAAAATAATAGCAGACTCCTCATCAGCATGATACTGTTAATTTTTAAGTATAATTTATGTAAATAAAATAAATAATGGAATGCATAATTCCATTAGGTTTAATACTAAATGTTGACCAAACATCTAACCCCATATAAAAACAACAGTGATGCATGCCTTAGCAAGCACCAGTAATAAGGGAGGGTGATGTCTGTGTGTGTGTGTGTGTGTCTACAGTGAAAAACAGATGTTGAGACAGAATAAAACAACATTCTCTTTCACAACTTGACATTTCTTGGAAGCAGAAACGTGCCAGCTATGTGAAAAGACTTGTCCAACGGAGCCTCTTTCCCAAATGAGTGTTAGTCCTTTTTAGTCCTTTCTTTTGTTTGTAGATTATGCAGTTCCTGTATGTGTGAATTAGTAATCCACTCGTGTGTGTGTGTGTGTTTCATGTTTACTAAGATCTTGGTGAACATAGACAGCATCAGACTAAGAGCTGACAAGTATGAGCAAATTCTCTCCTCCAAATCTCAAACCCAAATACTCTGGCAGTGTGACAGTCTGAGAGAGAGAGAGAGAGAGAGAGAGAGAGAGAGAGAGAGAGAGAGGAAGCGCAGACTGAATGCATCAATACAATCAAATTTAAAGGCAGATCAGAGAAAGTAAAACATGTGAGTGAGAGAGCGAGCAGGAGAAAGTGAGTCTATTGTGCATTAGTTAGAATGATGGTTTGTGGACACTCACCCCAGAACACAAACAAACTGGGTCAAAGATCAAGGCAAGAGCCAACAGAACATAATGGAAAGAAAAAGAAAAAAACATTTCTTAAACAATATCTCTTGATTTCCAGTTAAAATATCCA
>JAZGTK010014539.1:0-13679 GCA_036877625.1 Ambastaia sidthimunki
CTCACATCTGCTGTGCACGTTCTTTAGTTGTCTGGGTTTTGTTTTTCACAGTTTGGGTAATGATGGCAAAGCATAATGTAAAATCCATGTGTGTGAATGTGTGGTGCCAGCAGCATGTGGATGTATCGCTCTGTTTACTACTGCATTGAAAACAGACAGCCCACTGTTTTCCTGCACCATAAAATTTAGCTGAATACTCCAAAACACAGACTTCAATGGCTAATGCTTTGTTAAGGTGCTCAGCCTGTAATACTGTATTTCATAGGACGGTCATGTGTGGTGACACGCTTGGGTAACGTCTTGTGTAAAGGGAGAAAGAGTTACCAAAGTTTGGTGAATAGCTGAAATTGTTTTAAAAAGAGTGTTGTATTGATTTACTCACCATCATGCTGTTATAAACCCATATGATTTCCCCCTATTCGTGGGTTAATGTTTTTTTTCTACTTTTCCCTTTTAACTCTAAAAAAAACAACCTCTTTAGGTTGTGTAAGTGTTTTGGTCACACTTTGCCCTGGCTTTTATTTTCTAACGTCAGTGACTGTAATATTGCTATTTTAATAAGAGCACAAAGTTTGGTTATTAAGAATTTGTGGTCGTGGCATTAATGGCAGTTTTCTTTATGAGTCAGATTGGAGTGCCATGTGTGTGTGTGTGTTTGTGGGCTTTTCAGATTTTTATGAAGATTTCAATGAATCCACAGAACAACTCTCTCACACACTGACTGCTGTAGTCTGTACTGCTGTCTTTTGTTTTCGTTTTTTCGATTTATCATTTCTTTAGAGGACCAGCTGTTTTAATAAATGCCATAGTGAAATGCTGTCTCTCTCCATCATGCATCTTGTTTACTCTTAACTTTCTCTTTCATTTTCACTGTTCTGTGGGACTTTCCTTGTACACAAAACACTCTGGTGTGCCTTGACTTTCTCTGAAGTATTAGAGAAACAAATCCCACGATTTTTATTAGACATGTTTGATGAACTATTATAAAACAAAATGAAGCTGGTTTCAGCTAATCGTGTAAACACATAAAATCTCTGTATACCGGAAACAAACCGGCTCATTTTATGTTTAGCTTGATTGCCTGAGGTTGACAGTCAACATTTTCTTAAGCTTAAGAACTTTCTTTCGCTTCTTTTTCTTTGTTGAAAAAGAAAATAATGGTGATATTTTAAGAGTTTCGTGCTCTATCTTGTACCTCATGCTTTTTTCCTCTGGGTGTGTCAGAGGCAAAAGGAAAAAAACATTAGCATTATTAACCAAAGTCTGTCTCACGACTGAGTGGTTCTCATCTCCCCCTGTGTTAATGATGTTTCTCTCTCAGTATGTTGTGTTGTGGTAATGAGTACTTGGCTTGAGTTTAAAGGGATGAGGTTGGTTAGCATCATTCCCCGTCACCCGCTGCAGTTTCAGTTTTACTTCATTTGTGTTTCTTTTTTATTCTGAGTAACTGCTGTATTCTTGGTAGACATACTTGGGAATAACTGAGGTAAATGTTTGTGAGGCAAGAGAACATTGCATGCTGAAGAGATCCTTATTTATGATCAATTCTTGTTTAAATAGCGTGTCATCTGTTTCTTAGGCTGACAAGTTGTTGGCAATGTCTGTGTCAGGCTTGTGGCAATGAAGTATTTTCCTCATTCAATTAGATAGTCTAGTTCTCATAACCACCTTGATTTCAAACATGCCTCCCTCCACCCCCTTCCTACAATAACAATCTTGGGTCTGTGTGAACATGTTAACAATTAAAATTGCAACAGGTGTTGAGCAATTCATGTGCCCGAAGAGACATGCAAGTACACACATATACATAAACCCTAATTCCTCTCACACACTCAGCTAAATAAGAATGCTGTGAAATTTAACTAAGTTTATCAGAGCACGCTCAGTGAGGTGGACGAGTGCTCTTTTGATGCTCAAGTGTCATGGTAACCGGGCTCTTCTCTTGGGGAATGCAGAGTGGCCCGCCCGCTGGTCCACTCCTTGTGCAGGGCAAGATTGGGTTGCAGTGTGGGAGTTTGAGTGAATCCTTTGAAGTCCTTAGATGGAGGAGTAGGTATTATTTGAAGTTCAGAAAAATATTGTATTCAAAATAATTCAGGAAGGAACAAAGGTTGTTTGAGCATCTAAAGCACTTTATTTGTGAGCAAATGATGTCATAAGTAACCTCAATCAATGTTTAGTAGTGTAAGTTCAATAGATGCTCATGCTTTATTAATGTACCCCAATCACATTAGTTGTAAATTGTTCTGAATGTTACCTAAATCAGTATGGCTGCCCCCAACTAAGGATTTTACTAGTAGTCATTTTTCTGGTCGTCATTCAGTTAAGCCTCTATCCAACCCCTTCTCCAGCATTATGGCTTTTCAGAGCAAAACTGATGCAGACAAGCATTTAGCAGACAAAACTTTGGATTATTCTCCTAACCGGGGCAAAATCCATCGAAACATTGATGAGGAAACGTTATGATCCTGAGATGAGTGAATTCAGCTGCCTGTCTCCATGACACACATGGTGATTCTGTCTGATTAACCGAAATAAACAACTACATGGAGCTGCTCACAGCCACATGTCTGAATGTTGTTTAATTTCCATTCACAGATGCAATACATGCACAGATGCACTTTCAACTTGAAGCCCAGCCCTGCTAAATAAAAAAGGCAGGCGATTTCCTGTTTAGAAAATGGGGTCGTATTGCAATTCCTCATAAACACTCAACCAACCATCAATTAGCCTCGTGTTTTGCCATTCCTATCATTAAGCAATGCTCAAACTGACGGGAATTGGCCTTACTGGAAGTGTATGTGTGTGTGTTTGCATTTAGGCATGCTTGTTTTTATATGCGTCTGTATGTATTTATGTCTGTTGTAGTGTGTTTGGCTTAGTTAAGGGTGTGTGTGTTCCTAAAAGCCGTTTTATTGGCCAACTGTTAATGTTTAATGTGCTGCTGTTAAAGATGCTTCTAGCAGCTCCGGGCTCTCAATATGGCCTGGTTTCCATGGCGAGTCTGCTGCTCCACCAAAGCATTCTGGGAAGAAAAGCAGCAAGTTAGGTTAATTTCCTATGCAGGCTCCGCTCTAAAGCCTAGCATCTAAATCCATTTGGAAAAACTCATTTAAGTCTTAAGACCAAATTCATACTGATGTCATCAACGTGAGCCTGCTTTACGAGAATTTGTGTGTGTTTGCGTGCAAGCGTGTGTCCAAAGTATCGGCTTGGCGGTGATGTAATGTAAACGTCTGAAACATAATCAAGCGCAGAGGCCATAGAACATTGTTAAACAGATTAGTAAAATGCCCCTATTTAAGACCCTAATAACATCTTGCGCTGTGAAAATCAATAATCAACCATATATGTCTGAAGATCGTCAACAAACCTCTGTGAGCTACCTAGTCTGTCAAAGTAAAGACAGTAAAGACAGAAGGGGGTCTGAGGAAGAAAAACAAGTCTTTGGTCAACTCCCCTCACTATGCTGAGATGAGCATTGGGAGGGAAACATGAGGGCCAGAGCTAAACCAGATGTGTTTTACATGCAGGGGGATGGAGGGTTAGATGGGGAGGGAGGAATGTTATTGACAGACAGGAGGTAAAATGAGGGAATGGTCATGTGGATGAAAGAAAACCGGGATGAACATTGAAAATATTAAAAAAAACATTTCAATAATAATGCTAATGCTAATACTTTGATACTTAAACTAAAACTTTAATTGATACTTATCCTCTCTTGTTGTAATTTCTCACAGGTTCTTGCTGTCCTTCCTCTGTCTTCTGTCTTGACCTGGAGAGAAGGCTTGATGTCTCTTGACTATCAGGAGGTTCTAGAACACCTCCTCACGCTGGCCAGTAGGTCTATACACAGGTGGACTATATAACACACAACTGCTAAAACTGTCTTACAATCAATCACTTACAGTCAATCAAGGTAAATATCATTTTTTAGTGTTTATTTTCCTGCAGTTTAATCAGCAGAGAAAACTACAAGTAAGCCATTCATATGTTGGCATTTTGAAGTGTTAACACTGACTATTATAACATTACTGTTTTAATTTGTGTGATTGGCTTGACTTTTGGCACAAGTTTCAGGCCATTTGTTTGAACTAATGACGGAACAATATATCAGCCAGAGTTAATACATTTACATTTATTCATTTGGAAGACGCTTCTATCCAAAGTGACTTATAATGACAAGGTATACATTTTAGCAGTACTTGCATTTCCTGGGATCAAACCCACAACCTTTGCGCTGCTAACGCAATGCTCTACCAGTTGAGCTACAGGAACACAATAATCAGATGATACTTGGGCATTTTGAGATTACAGTAACTGTGTTCACCAACAGATGCTGACTCTACCAAGCGTCTTTATTTTCAATTAATTTGGGGTAAATGTTGTGTAAAATAGATGTTAATTTCTGGAATTTCAGTGCCTATCAATAAATTGTATTATGAAGTCTACATGCTTGCATTATATTAGCCACCCTATATATGCTCCTACATTTTGGCATCTGTTTTAAAAAAACATAAGAATAATTTAAAATGACGATTGTTTATGCAGATCCATTTAGTGCTTTAAATGCCACAGAAAGTACTTGTAAACATAGATTAAACCTAAAAGACTTAGCAACGCCCTTAACCCCAGTCATGTTCCCAGCAGCTGTAGACTTCAACAAAACTTCCCATTGTTGAAGCGGCAGTTTGGGGCAGTGGATCTCCCCCGGGACGTGAGAGGTACTTTGTTATACGTCTAGCACTGTTAGCGGAAAGCGTAATGGCTTTTGAAGTGGGCTCTGACAACAAAAGAAACCACACATACCTGCGGTCGCCAGCTGGCCTGCACGCATCAATCACCCTTTCATACCTACGGCAAAGCGGGAGAGAGATTGATTTACACATTAAAGGGTTGGAGCTACCTGTGCTTTTAATTGAGTGCATACGTATACCTTTACATAGAGTTATGCCATATAATTTGTGGGTATGTACATGCTCACAGGTTGTGTGTGTCCTAATATGTGTTTACGTAGCCATATGCACTGTGCCAGCAGGTGCAGTTACTCTGTTTTTTTGGCTCTTAAGTGTCTGTAGGGGCCCCCCTGTCTGAAAAACAGACACCTTTACATCCCGGCATGCAGTGAACAGAGGCCCTCAGTATTACATTACAAAGACTCTCTCACTTCTACGCTGGTCCACTTTCAATCTTTCCCTTGAAGTTCAGTGACGTTTAATGCTTTGCAGAGTATTATTTGTCCACCATGACGTGGTACGAGTCTTTAGTAGTTGTGGAAGTGGCTCGTGATTGAGCAATGCCATAAGACTCTTAATGTTTGTGTTATTGTGTAATGCACTTGGCCACTCGTGGTGTTGTGTAATGGCACATTTGCTGCGTGTATTTTGGTAGCTGTGTTCTGTTGAACAACACTTGTTGAAGTACACCTGTTCTGAGATCAAGTTTAGAAAAACAGCCCTTTAGACTTGGCCTGGGGCTGTTTTAGAGTGCGTGTCGGAATGCTGTTTCTTTTCATCAGGCTAGATTTCTGTGTGTGTGCCTGTAATTATAACATCTATGTATTCCTGTTATTCCATTGCCAATATAAATTTGATTTATTATTGATTTGATTTAAAATTTGAAATTTTTATATAATAGGATGATTTTAATGGACTTTTTTGCTGCTTAAAGTTTCTAAAGATCATGACAGGAAGTATCATGAGTATTAGAATGCAAAAATATTTTACTTGTGTCTAGCAAAAATTTCTGCAAATCAGTTATTTAGAATGTGCTATTTTAATGAATCAATAGTCATCACTCAAAAAAAATCCCTTTTTTGAAATATGTTTAGGAGCTGTTAATGTTGTTTGTAGGTCACAGAGATGTTTGTGAACGGTTGTTAGGCGATTAGCTGTGAGGTGCGAGTGTGTGTTTGTGTGTGTGTGTGTGTGCGGAGGGGGTGGGTGGGGGTGTTGACGGAGGTTTGTTTGGCAGCAAAAAAAATTTTCATTCAGAATGTGTTTTTTCTTGTCATCAAGACATTAAGAAGCACTTTTTATGGACAAAAATCCTGCATGTAAAATAATTCACAACTAACAATTTTAATCAGATATAGGTATCAGCAGTCTTAAACCAGTGCTTGACATCTTTGTCTGATTCCCTACAAAGGAAATGCACTACTTGCAAAATAAAAAATGTATGGGTGGGTGGTATGATTTCAATGTTATATCACTTTACAGATAAAAGATGCTTTATGCCATTTGGTAATTTTCTACTTTTAATGTAGGATTTGACAAAAGATGAAAAGATTCATGACAGACACATACATCTTTCATTCATAACAAAAAAAATCTAAAAAAACATCAAACATCTGATTGGATGAGTTGTGTTTGACAGTGTGTTACTACAGCTGATTTACACTCATCTGTGATGTGACCACACATTAGTTTAATTCTTTATCACTGCACCAGTTAGTAATGTTTTCCAGCAACCAACTTTATATTGTGTCTAACAAACACCACTCAATACCAATTTCATCCTAATCTTGATGCTGTACAATATTTGAAGTACCATGGTATTTGTGTAAGGTAACCATACAGAACAGTATTACTATCTAAAAAGTCACTGTACCTACCATGGTAGAATTCACAGTACTTTTCAAAATGAACTTTATATAGTGTTATGGTAGATTTTGTGAAATAACTAAGTGTGCATTGTGTGCGTGCTGTGTGTGCAGAGGTCAAGATGATGTCAGCTCAGGTTCTGGTGAAGGCTGTCCAGGGCTTACTGACATCACCAGCGCTGCATCTGTGTATGACTGCCAGAAAATGTGAGTGTGTGAGGAATCTGAATTATAGCTTACGTTGTTTTTGTGTTGCACAATCACAATCACTGTGGTGTAATGATAGAGACTTTACATTATTACAGGATGAAGATCAGGACATGAGGAACAGAGCTGCTAAATTAACATGCTATATTCCAGCCCACTTACACAACACTGGTAAACACACACAGATTAAAATAATGCTTAAATACAGTCTAAGATTCCATAGTAAATAATTTTGACTCATAATAATTTTGTCTTGCCCCATAGACCTTTTTGTTGCATTACTGTACTGCAAGAGATGAACCAGAATTAATTTCTCGGCAATTTGGCCGCAAATGCTCTCGAGAGAGCATAATTTTAACAGAACCCAAAACATTCCTTTAAACAGTGAAGATGTTGGTATTACCAAGACATGGTCCACACAGAACAACAGTCACTCAAGGACATCAGATGAAGAATGCTGTGAAGTGAAGCATTTAAAGACAGTGTTTTGGAGGGATTGGATGGGTGAGGGGTGGGGTTAGTGTTGTTTACGACCTCGCCTGACTGAGTGACTCAGAAGAGGTGTGGGTGGGGTGGAGGAGCGATAGCCATGCTCCTTTGAAATGGAGGTGTTTGGGTCAGTGATGCAGAGAGGAACATCACCTCTGTTCCATAAATCAGTCACATCAAAACCACATCATTACCACATTCCCTGACACACTGATATCCTGCTTCACATGGGCAAGAAAAACAAGAGCCGGGTGGGGGCAGAGGCTGAGAAGCCTAATCCTCTGCATCTTCTCTTGTTCACCAATCCATTCCTCTGATATCACTTACTCGTTTTGGGTCATTTACTTGAAATTTCGTCCTGCAGTGTGATGTGCATGTGGTTTCTGATTACACGACTCTCTGGAATACTCTGTTCTGATTGGTGAATTGTGGCATTTTGTTAAACACTGTTTCTCAGATTCTACACTACCGGTCCAAAGTTTAGAGACACTTGAATAAAATGTTTCTTATGATTAAAAACCTTTTTATTTGAAGGCATATGCTGTGTGTATGTTGTGTAGACAAAAATCAAATTGTGCCCATATATTAATTTATTTCATTACAACACTAACTTTTTAAAATAAAACCTTTACCTTTACCCTTCCACTTATGATCATTTTTTACAAAATAAGGATGTAAAGACAAAATTATCATTAAAAAAATACTATATAATGAATGTACTGCATATGTATATTTTGACCTAAAAAGAAATAAAGGTCCTGCATTTGTCAGCTACACTTTTCCATCACACAGAAACATTCAGATCTGTAGAAAGGTGAAGGAGTTCAGACACAAGCTGAAGTAACTCTACAGTGATCTCCACTGTAATCACATTTGTAGCTCAGTTCTTGGCTTTTTGCTCTCCGTCACAGTCAAGTCCTTGTCCAGTACACCAAAACTAAATTCAGTTAAACACTTTTATTCCTCTGCTATCTCAATACAAATTAGGTTGGAAATCAGAACCCCTGGCATCACTTGACAGGGCTTTTAGAGGGGTGAGAGGTACATCTGATAATAACATTAAGAGGGAACCGGCCTGTATTCTCACAGGGAGACTCAAGAATGTTCAAGTATTTTAAATGTAATTACTGTTTCCAAAATGCTCTGTGCTTTTCTTTTCTGTTTGCCAGATTTTTTTGGGACCAGTTCGCCCTCTTGCCAGTTACAGAAATATAGCCTGTAATACGTTTAAGTATATTTTTATCATTTCAGAGAAATTTGGTACTTTCTACAAGTCTAGGGTGTTATGGGTAGGTGCCGTGTGGCTGCTTACTAAAAGTCTAATTTGTTGTTCTAGTTTCTAGATATGTCTAGAAGAGTGAATATTGAAAGTCTGATCACCTAAAAAGTTATAGAACAAACAGCATGATTTTCTTAACAAACAGCATGATTTGAGATATCAGTGCAATTTGTTCCATAACACAAGCATCATTAAAATGTTGCCTAATTACTGTGACTATTATTATTAAACTGATTATTTATTTCCACTATGAAATTGTTAACTAACAGTATTTATATATTAAACGTAATTACTGTTATTACATGTAAATGAGAAAAACTGTCTCGCCATATTATATCCAAGTACAACATTTGGTTCAACACTTTTACAAAACGCTGTCCAAAACCAAAACATTTGTTGCTTGCATTATTCCAGCTGGTATTGTTCTTGGCTGGCCTGCTTTCATGTTGAGGACATTCTTACCATAGACAGGTAATATCTAACTTTGTGCGTGAAATGTCTTTAGCAGTAGTTGCCCCCTAGTCATTTATGTAATGGATTACAATAGGAAACCTGAACTTATCACGGATCTTCCATCCATTAAACTCACAGCATGCAAATTTATGCCCGAGGTGCTTAACCATAAATGCTAGTCAGTCTTCTTGCACTCTAATTTGAATATTTTAATTTTGCAGTATCCTAAAATATATTTTATTTATAATCAGTCACTGTGAGTCAATAGTTTAACATTGTTTACTATTGTTTTTACATTGACCCCTTCCTGTACTCATTTACTTGGTTCTCATATACTTTCACTTCAACTCTGAAGATGTTGTTACTCATTCAGCTGAATGTTTTGATTAATAGAACTTTCAGAAGAAAATAATTGGAAAACATACTTCCAGAACCAAGACCCCTGCACTATTGACACAGGATAACTGCTAAGGAGCTTAAGGTATCACATACTTTATAGTCTTTTCCCGTCCGTCTTAAGGTCATGTGACCATGTTCCAGACCTTTAAACCAGCAGACACCTGGGTGATACTGTAACACTCCTGTTAGACAGGTTAGGCTGATCTTAAGAACACTAAAATCCTCATGCAGACATCTTAGTTTGGCATATACGTGTCAGATGATCTGTCTCAGTACTTCCAGTGATACTGCTGACCTGTTGAACATGCAGGCTTAGAAACATGGCAGTAAAATGCACCAAATGTGAAATTGTTCATTTGATTTAAGATATCAAATGAAGCTGTGTGCTTGTGTGACTCTTGCACATGTACATGTGTTTGGGCACGAGCCTCCTCTTGTTCCTCGGTTCTCATAGGTCTCTAAAGGAAGTCAGAGCTGTGAAGTGTGTGTGTGTTTTTGCACCTTGACACCACTCTCGCCCACACCAACACTTACTGCCCGTAGACTTCTTGCACCTTGTTCTGGGTGTATGTCCAAGTATGCACGTATGTGTGTGAGAGGGTGGTCATTCCGGTGTGAACAAAAAATCTCTACCCACATGCAAAGCTCTGTTTAAATAATATAACATTTGATCGGTTGTTGTGAAAGGCTGTGCAGGTGTATAGATTAAATATTTAAAGAATAGCTCACCCAACCAAAAATCCTTAATGTTGTTTCAAACTCAGGACACTGTTTTCCATCTGTGGAACAAAAGGTTTGTTTCATTATATGAAAAAGAGTGGCCAGGATATTTCTCAAAAATTCACTTTTGTGCTCCACAGAGGATCAATAGAAATGCAGATTTGGTATTCCTTTAACACACATTTGCATGCAACTTAGAACTACATTAACTTGATTTGTGTATTAGCTTTGTTGTTAATCTGCACAGTGACAATGGATTATAATTGTGCCAAACCCAATATGACAACCACTGACTGCCCAGTTGCATCATGGGTAGGATAAAACCAAACGTGAAAGAGTTAGAGAGTGTGCATCTTCTCTGATCTCAGCGCCCCTCTCTTAAACCCAGGCCATATTCCCGCTGTACATACCCCACCCTCCCTCGCACAGACACCCGACACTCGCCCAACTGTGCTCGATCACATCCCAGATTTGCCACACACTAAAGCTCCTCTTGCTCTGGTTTTCCAGAAAGTTTTTAATTAGTTCCAGTCCTGCAACTCCCACAGATCGATTACGGGAATGAAACAGCCCTCGTCTTTCTTCTGGAATCCCAGCACAACTGCTTAAGGAGACGGCAGATTGTCCCGGGTAAACCTCCCCGGAACACCTCGCAAAGATTTCTGCAGTGACATCTACAGCCAAAATCCCAAATATTCTCTCCCCCGGTTTATATAGTTCAAGAATGTTTTAAAACACAGGCTTTATGATTATATACAGATTTTCTTTTGCTTTAAAAAATACCACAACTTTTACAGATACCATATGTTTTGAAACCTGCAAATAAATGTGCTCAAACTGTATACAGACAGAGCTGCTTCTAAACAAAAAAACATTGCTCAGGCTTACAGATAAAAACAACATCCTGATGAGTAAGCACAGAAAAGATTGAAAAACTGTTATTTAAGTTAAAAACCACAGCAATGGGACAAATGGAAAGGACATTGAGTTTCCTATTATGTCTTAATGTTTGGGTGCTGCTTATTTGTTCAACCCTGGATGGTGTCCAGCACCAAAGCTTACTGTTTTCCACCCTGTGGGGCTGAATAGTTTACTTGGGGTGGGGGAGGGGGAGGGATGTTGGACTATAAAGTGTTTCTGTCCTTATTTTCTGAGCTTGGTTTTGACTAGCAGGTCCTAGTGATATTTGAAGTCACCTTAGTAATTTGCATGTCAACCTCTGGTTAACAAGTGGAAATGTGGGACAATGGAGAGAAACCCGAGTTCAAAACAAACTACATCAGTTCTCTCACACTGACTGCTTTGATGCATGAACAACTGGGGTCATTAAAGCCAGAGGGAGTTTGACAACTGTTTTGGATGACTGTTTTAGTGTTTCTACTTTTTGCACTTAGATCTTTTCTCACTTCTCTTATCTTGTGTTTTGTGTCTCTATTTTGAGATTCAACTTCCTCAATCAGTTTTAAAAAGGCCTGATGTGGCCTACCTCCAGACTGTGTCTAAATGCCTGGTGCATGCGTATGCCGCGCTGTGGTGTTCCATGTGCGCATTATGTTTATGAGTTATAGTTTTGTTTCTCTCAAATGGGTTCCATGCCACGCAAAGTTGGAAACACACTGTGCAGGGAACAAAAAGAGAGTGAGGTATCAATCTCAGGCTCTTGCTTTACATCC
The DNA here is from genome assembly GCA_036877625.1 of Ambastaia sidthimunki. Lineage (NCBI taxonomy): Eukaryota > Metazoa > Chordata > Actinopteri > Cypriniformes > Botiidae > Ambastaia > Ambastaia sidthimunki. The sequence continues at coordinate 11,822 of JAZGTK010014539.1, forward strand.
AGTCTCAGATTGGGAGCAGATTGCATTGTGGTAATGCACAACCTCAACTTCTTGAACTCAGTAGTACCTTAGAGATGAAAGAAACCAGACTAAGATTAAAATTGTTTTTCAATGAAAATGATACATAATTTTTCCATATATGTGTTCCAAGTTGAGAATAACATGTGTCTTACAAATTCCTGTATGCTACTAAAAAGTCTGATGTTCTAAAAAAAGTCTGAGTTCTGTGAGCCTGCATAACAAATTCATTTTTTGGTGATATGCCACATTCTTAGGTGTTGCCATGGGTGTCGTCTGTCCTCCTGTTGCCCTGGAGAGGGGAGTGGTCTTTTGTGCCAGCTGTTCCAGATGTGGGACTAGGTGGCTGCTGGCATTGTAAACTATAGAATGGAATGACCTCTAGGAGATGCACCATTAGATACAAATTGTGAGGAGTCACCAGACCTGGTAAGGAGCCCTTTTGTTCTTGATTTTTGTTTATGTTTGCAATTATTAGTTGTTCTTGCAAACATCACTACTACTATTGCTCATACTTTGGATCTATTAACTGTAAGTACTAAACTTTAACATATAAATTATGCTAGGACCTGAACAATGCCTAAATTGTATATTGATGTGAGGTGAGTTACTTTTTAAAGCACTTTGTAAGCACTATATCTAAAGATGTGTAATGGTCCTAGGCTTAAAAGAACTTAGAAGGCCTAAGACTTATCTAGGGACTAGAATATCTTAAAGACTTGTAGATGGGCTCTTTTCACTTTGACCAGTAAACATTCAATGAGGGGGTGTGGAACTCTACTGCTGAAGGTCACAGTTCTTTAGAGTTTAATTCCGAACCTGCTCCAACACACCTGCCTGTAGGTTTTAAAGTATTCCTTAAACCCTTGCTTTCGATGGTTCAGGTGTGTTTGATAAGAGTTGGATGTAAACTCTGCACTATTGTGGCCCTCTGCAAGCTGAGTTTGACACCTATGCAAAACCATCCTGACATTGTAGCTACAACTTTTGTTCAGACACATGTACACATGTCCATCAGAAAATGTAAAAATCTAGTTTCTTACTGGGTCTGTCTACCAATTCTACTTTTATATCAGGATGAATAGTTCCTTTTTGACAAGGGAAAGCGCAACTTGTGTGCAGAACCTATGTTATGGAAATGGATGTTGCATGGACACCTTTCTGCCCTGTTAAGTGTGCCACACTCACCTGCCGTATGTTCTGCAGTCCTGGACCGATTATCAGCCATTACAACAAGCAATGCCTAGACTGCTCAACAGGCAATGAAAAGCCTTCCTGCATTGCCTCAGTTTTTAGCTACCATTGAGTATGTCAAGATATTGCTTCCGAAATAGAGAACCTCATTCAAAGTGTTCTTGATGCTCTGAGGCAAGCAAACACAAATGCTTTGTAAGATACATGAGGAACAGCAAATCATGAAGCTTATCATGGAGTCACTGTGGTTTTCCTGTTTATGAGCCAAATTGTGCAATTGACATTGACTACACCCTTTAAAATCAAAATAAAAAGTGGTTTTATTACATTCATTCCAGCATGGGGTTGCTTGTGTTGAGTGATGTCTGTATCTGGGGTTTGTGACACTGAGAATCTGACAGATTTTGGTCTTTGACTGATTTTAATGTAATGTTTTCACATGTTGTGTGGTTGCAGTACTTATGCGTGCTGTAATATTTTTAATGCACAACTTGCTTTCATGCTTTGTTTTAGAACAAAATGGTTTGGTATGCTATTTATGTGTATTATGCAAGAACAACACAGCAGTCTGGTGTCCCTTTGGTAAGCAGACAGCTGGGCTGCCTGCAGGGCCTGTAGTAGCAATGTTCCCCTCTTACTGTAAAAT